>JASCZW010015720.1:0-19989 GCA_034211315.2 Aedes japonicus
GATCAAATCAATCGGCTTTTTAAAAAATCCTTACTCATGTGTCCAAATTTTTCACAACTGAAGCTTGACCTTCATGAAAAATTCATTTCAATTTTTAAAGTGCACGTGACTCAAGCAAATAAAATAATGTGACATTACGTAATATTTTTGGTCTCGCATAATTGATAAAACTAGACCAATCCATATAGGTAACTACAAATTTTGATCCCGCACGGTACGTATCCTGGGAAAAGATTAAATGTTACTGAAATAGTGATTCAAATGCAATTGCTATTGACTCAAGATTTACAAACTTAGGTGGAAAGCATCAACAATATTTCAAATATTTGAAGAATATAATATTTTTCTTGCATAAAACCCGGTCAACTGCGATTTCTTTTATTCAGCAGAAAGAAAAACAGCTTACCCAATATTTCACCCTTCGTCTACACGCATAATACAATTTGGCACATATCGTATGATATTTATTGCCTTTCTCCATGCTGCGAGCAAGAAAAGAAAATCTTTCTTCTTCGACGAAATATAAACTAAACTAACACGACGTGCGTTCTTTTCCCGTCCACCCTCATCGATTGAAAAAGCAATTTTCGCACTCAACTTTATATTCCCTGACACAAGGCCGGTATTTGTGAGTGTGTTTGTTTACCTGGAGTAATGTGTACCGTGTTGCAGCAGCACCGGCAGAGATTTGTTCTTTCAGGTGAACCCTACAGGTCAACGAATAAGCTGACAATAATAGTTTTATGTTCCGAGAAAAATAAAAAACGAATGGACATGGAGAGCTGACGACAGCTGGAAGGTGCCATTTCGAAGAGTGTTTCTTTATGGTGCTATTTTCGTTTTTTCTTCTTCTACGGAATAGATATTTTTGTTTTTGATCTCAATTGTGGATATTGTTTTTGGCTTTACATTTTCAAGTAAACGATTTTCGCGATTAAATAATCAAATTATGAGTTTAAAAGGGTGCATTCGATAAAAATAGCACACACTTATATACTCAAAATGAAAAACATATTTTCTTAAACCGAAAACGCAAACCGATTATCGGATTTTCTTTAAATTTCCAGGAATAAAAACCTACTAATTTTTTCATACAATTTCATCTTCCATTATGAATGCTGACACCTCCCTTTTCACTTCACCCATCAAATTGTGTACAACCGAGTTTGTCATTGTTTTAGATTAGTTGAAATTTCGTAGTTTTGGTAGTTAAAATGTTTGCGAAGTTCTCTCTTCACAATTGCCCGGAATTTTTCAATTTGCCGAAGGACCGGTGAATTGGGTGGCGTAGTGGCGGGATGCTAGATTCCGGAAGTTATGAAGGGTGCTAGCTAATTTACCACATCAGCAAATCGGCTACTTTTCTAATTTCGTTAATATCTTTTTTCGAACATCCTCCGGATCATCGAACTTATGGCCCAAACACAATGATAACGGCAACGGAAAACGGCAAAGTCCGATCTGAGTATTCCTGGTTGTCGGAAAGAAAACAAGCTAGATCCAAGCCGATTCTGGTATTGGACCATATCGAAGTTATTTTCAGCAACTGTCAAAATTGACGTTTTCCGTCCCGTTTCCGTTATCATTGTGTTTGGGTGGTTAGACTTGGCAACGAAATATTCTTGCCCAGAAATTTGACTAAAGTTGGCCTTGACGTGCGTTTTGTCATCCATCAGGACCGCAACATACAATTTGATGAGAGTTCCGGGCGCGAGGTTTTCGCATGATGATGTTTGGCTTTTCATTCCGGTTTGGGGCTTTTTCCACCTTTTAAACATGTAACCCATCACGCTTCATGGTTTCCTGCATAAACCCCCGACTGACATCTTGGACATGTTAGCGACATCTCGAATTGACATGTTTGGACGGTTTTTGAACTGTTGCACCACTTTCCTGGTCATTGTACCACTTTTACGACCACTCTCCTCCTTCCTTCAGACACTCAGACGCTCCATGAAGGTTTTTATCACACGAGACATAGTTGTATTTGCAATTCTAAGCTTTTTAGTGATCCATCGGTGGAACACCGCTGGATTTTGATTGTAAGCGCACAACATGTTTTCACGGGCAGTTTCTTGTTTCGACGTCATTACTGGAACTACTATATGAAAAACTATGAAACTTGAAAGATATGAACAACACTCTATGAATAATTTACTAATTTTTATGTTTTTTTTTTTTACTCAAACGGTTCAAACGTTGCAGAAGATTTTCATTGTGTCATTTTTATCGAACACACCCTTCAAACCTAAGCAAATTAAATGTTTGGGTCGAACTGCGGTAAATCACCCAAAACGTGCTAGCTCTAAAATTTCTGCATATCATCCCAGATGCTTTACCTCCGAGAACTTTCTTAGCAGAAGGGTTAACACATGGAAGGAGTATCTCACGTCACAGAGTGCGGTGATCAAACAAAAGTATGAAGGGTGCCCACGATAAAATTGCACAACGTAAAATAGTTCGAAAAACATCATCCTATTATTCAGTTGTCATAAAAATTTCAAAGTATTTCAAGCATAACGGTGTTCAGGGTTCCAGGGTGTTCGATTGCATATTTATAAATGACTAGCTGACCCAGCGACGCAATGTTAAATTACTTATTTGAAAATTGCAGAAGGAATTATGAATGAATACCCTTATTGGTATTATGGTTTCAATTCCATTTATTTAGAGTTATTTTTTCATTGTTATATGAGGATTTTTTTTAATTGTACAATATGTGTTGCTTGCTTATTGCAACGCTTATGATAAACAACGTGTTCAGTTGTACCGTTTTCTGCGTATACTAGGTCTGCCAACACGTAAACAGGCGACAAAAAGTTTGATACTCCAAACTAATTCCGCAAATTTCCAGTGACTTAACGTGTGAAATTAAACGGCAAATCATCATATTCTGTTGGGTAATTTACTTCTTGATTTATCACTTCGTCCATCGATTTCTACAAAATAACTATTCCAGGAATTGCGTTTGAATGGCCACATTGCGATTGTTGACGTCTTTATTCTTGGGAGCTCATATCGCTCGTTTTTAAGGTTGAATGTGGCTCTTGTTGTCCTGCACAATGCTCGAAAAAACTCGTTGAATTAGTTTTTCTTTCGTTGCAGTGAAATTGCAAAATTCACGTGCCAACGTAATTAGTCCTGTTAAAGTATCTACTACCATTTTCCCAATTCCAATGTCAGGCAATGTCTTCGAAAACATATCTACGGTTTCATCATTTTGCAACTGAACCCGTATGTTTGAAGTCAGTTTGAGTGTCTTAACCTTCCGCCTCAAATTAGAAAATTTTATACTGGCGTGGATTTCTTCAGCAGCGGAAAGCTGTTTATTTTTTAAAGGTCCTAGGTAACAATTTGAGATTCTCTCCTCTACCGTTTTCTTTTGCTAATTACAAAGCCATTATTAAATTTTCTAACGGTTTTTCCTTCTAAATTGAAAGAGGGTCTTGCTGCCAAGCATATTATGAAATTACAAAATGACAATTATGATTTTGTTTTTCATATTCCTGCAAGAAAATTTTTCTTATATATTTCTATATATAAACCTGTTGGAAACCAAGCAAACCAAATCAATAAGAAATCTAGTTAATCCGGACAACGAACGGACAGATTCTTATTTTGTTTGTGTATATTAGAGGAGGGCTACTGTTCCCAAGCAACACAGCTTGTATTAAACAAGTTGAAAGTACTGTTAAATGACAAAAACAGGTTATAAATTTAGGTGTGCTATATGTGAAGCCTGAAGTGAAAGCCTGAAAAGTGAAGCCTTATATAACATAAAATGTAAAAAAAAACTATCCTTATACCAAAAATATGATATCGCCAAGCATTATCCTTGGCGTGATAGGTTCTGTAGCTTCTTTGCTAAGCTAACTCAGATTGTTGAAATTAAAACTCTGAGTATCTATGATTTACTTCCCGTTGTCAGTGAAACCACAATCTTGTACAATAAATTCATCGTAGTGAGAAAAAAGAACACGTTTTGCAAAACATGGTTGGTGTATTGTAATTTCAACAGTATATAGAACTGCCCATAACATCTTGTCTTGTTTGTGTATTATAAATGTGTGGAACCATGAATTTAAGAACAATAATAAAGTATTAATCACTTGCAGCAATGAAAAAAGTATATATAGAAACGAGAGTTACAAATCGCTCCAAACTTTACATGTTTTATAATGCATCTGTAATGTAGAGAATTATTAATCATTCAAAAAAGATGTTTTGTGTGTTACTTGGGTTGCCCTGCCCTTCGGTTCAGAAAAGGGTACGGGTGCGTTCTGTCGAGTTGGTCGCGGCAGATTTCATGTCCCGCATAAACAATAACCATAAGAAGTGCCTAACCACCAATTCGGGGTATCATTCCAACTGTAAGTGGTATGGTCTTACCATCTATAATATCGTTCATGTGTTTATTAGGGGTGTGAATAGGCTGCCACATAAACATTCAAAAATGCCTGAACCAAATGGACAGCTTGTAATGACCACTTGAAAATGCGATGTGGGATCATTGTCCTGATATTCCCAAATGTAGCACGTAGTAAAATGTTTCTTGTCTTCTGAGTAAATTAGTGGAAACTCATCGGGAATGATCTCTCATATGCATCCGTCGAACCATTCTGAAGTCGAGTTATTTGTACGAGACATTGAAGAAGTCTGCACATTGTAGACGAAATACGCGTATCTGTCAAGATAAGCAAAGATGGTTGGAATTAAATGAAAAATACTAATTTTTCTTCTAATTTCTAGTCATTCTGAACGGTCGTTGTGAGAATATCACCATGAAAATCACACATGCGCATAGCATGTTACCAGTTACTAATGCTTCTCTCCTCTCTCCTGTTCTCTTTCCTATTCCATGGCCGAGAGCGGTGTCTTACACATTGTCAGTCTCGATATGCGCTACCAAAAGTCAGCTCTTCAAAAGGAGAAACACAGAGACGATAATATGGACCCTACATCAAAAGAAGGTTGAAGCAGTAAGTGAGGAACGAGGAACCCAAACCAATTTTACTTTTAGCCAAACACACTAACACAAGCTTCAAGGTAAGATGATTTCAATATCAAGGTAAGCAAATCATATTAATTTCTCTGCATTTTTCATATATTTAGGTAACACCATATGTTGGGAAAAAGGGAGGGACCATCAGAGTACCCAATTGAAGCGATTTGGATAGGATGAGTGGGACTGCCAACTTCCTGTTGTTAACGTTTAATAAAGCGTGGGCTCTTTTCCCCATCTAATGGGAATTTTTAATTGGCGAGAGTTCGGTTTTGGTGTGGTTTATGCGAACTTGTTTCTGGAAGAAGATTCTCTCTAGACCCCTGTAGCTTTGGGTTGCGCGTAAGTGTATCTGCTTACGTGCCCACAATACGTTTTTGGCTCTTCACACAGGAACATGATAAAACATTTACCACAGAACAACCTTGATCAAATCGTTTAGTTAAAACAGTCCAGTGCTATAGGCAGTTGCCTTGCTACATTAGGTAGTAGTTCACATCTTCATCATCATTAGAGGAAGGGTACTGTTGGGCTTGTGCCCCTTCACAAGTTGACCCCTTCCAATAAGTAAAAAACACTTAGAGCCAACGGTTATAACCGCTCATCCCAACAGTTAAACTAAGACCGGCTGTCTGAAAAAGTTAATGAAAGTTCTCTGCTGGTCGATTGACTACTTAACTGCTGTGTCAGGACAAGAAAGGGAGCAAGCGGAAGCTGTTGGTTAGTGTTGCCTTGTCTAAACTCAGGTATGGCGGGCCGGCGTGGGTCATTGTGTTAAGTACTAACAGCTACCTAGGTAAGCCGGATAGTATGCACAGGGTAATGAACCTGAGAGTGCCCAGCGCGTATCGCACCATGTCACACTACGCAGTCTGTTTCATAGTAGGAATGATGCAAATTTGTCACCCCTAATAGAGAGGACGTAGAGATCACTAGAGCAACATCTATGGTCTAATGTAAGCGCGAATAAAACAACTTCACCAAAATCAATCAAAATGGGTCGGTCGTCAATACGCTGAACTTCAATTTTTTATCCTTCTGTAGAGCCAAAACACAACTGAAGCCATTTATTAGGATTATGGTTGTATGACATATTTGATTTGGTACAAGACAAATATCCTGTCACAATTAAGGTGTGCTGGAAATTGGTTGACATAGCCCCTGATCCCAGTTAGGCTCAAATTGTTTTATTTAAGTCCTACGTTTTGCCAAATTTCATGGGGCTCTAGTAACCCCTTTCCATTTTTTATACCACAAAAGTTCAACTCAGTGGACGCAGTGGTTCTACGCCCCAACAAAAAATACCCTTTCCAAATATTGACATCCTTTGATTGAATATTGTTCCACAGCTGCAGAGTGTATGTTCTTTAGTCATTCTGTAGAATTAATTCTTCCAATTTCATTTAGGCGTACCTACTCGCGCAATGACCAGCCAACAAACCAGTAATTACCCGAAGGCCTTTTTTACTAAGATTTAGTGAGATTCGGGCTTTTACGGCACTTGGTCTCTCAACTCTTGGCTTGTCTACATGTATCCGTCGCGTTCCAGTTTGATTCTATCAACACAGAAAAAAATAATTAATTTTAACAAGCGCGTAAAATTTCCGCTCGTTTAATTTCAAGCCAAAGGAGGCGTAAACAACACAATTGGTTGTAGTCCTTGATGCGCCATACAACAATGTTTGCAATCTTTCATACAACAGGCTTGATTCAGGCGTTATCTGGCTTAAATTTACATCAAATATCCCATTATTTTCTGCCAAATCTAGCATTCCCTTTATGTGCATTAGAAGCGCAGAAAATTCAATGTTTCTTTTTATCTGTGAAGGATATTTCCGCATTTTTTATTTCAGTCCTCAGAGCAGACTCTGGGACTCCACAAAATGGTTCCTGACCAATACAATTTGATGCTTAAAGAAAGTATGCATCCCAGACTAGCTTAGACTTACACGTACAAGCTTTAAGGGCATTGAGAGCTGCTTGACTACCGCAAAAAATGTAGATCTTTGCAAATCTGTATTTTGTCGTTCACAGATAAAAAGAAACAGAGAATTTTCTGCGTTATCTAATGCACATAAAGGGAATGCTAGATTTCGAAGAAAATAATGGGATATTTCATGTAAATTTAAGCCAGATAATGCCTAAATCAAGCCTGTTGCATTAAAGATTGCAAACAATATCGTTGTTTACGCTCCCTTGGTTTGGAATTACACGAGGGGAAATTTTAAGCGCTTGTTAAAGTTAATTATTTTTTTCTGTGTTGACCAAATATTCAAACATTCAATAATGGCATAAATTTCTGCTTACCGTTCGAAATACCGTTGGACTATGTCCCATTGGTATAGCTTTCCAGATTTCTCCCATTTTCGACCAATCCGTGTTAAACACAATGAAACCTGGATGCAAACAAGGCCCACCAGACCTGCAAGCATAGCGGCTTGATTTAAGTACTTTGAATGGAACGTAGTATTTTATCTCCATTGTCATCCAATCCTCTATTGTTTTAACACTTGGGTGGTTACCTTATTAAGCTTAGGCCACCATATAAGCGAAACGAAATTAATTTTTGGACAAACTATTGCAGATTAAATCCAATGGACAGTTTTCGGTCGAAGTCCCCATGTTTTACCCACTGCTTTACTACATACCCATTAGGCAATGGTATTCTTGGTGATAACCTTGTCAAAATAGGAGTTCCAATCGGTTTTTTATCCAAATTCACGCCAAGGTATTTAACTTCTTTCGCAAATTGAACTTGACCTTGAACATTGAGAGTAGGCTGTTTTAAATTTAGCTTTCTCCTTTTGGGAAAAGATACTATACTGCCCGGGGATGCATAGTTGACGTAACCACCATCGGTATGATTGTTGAGCAAACGCGTTTTTCCGGGTTTAAGCTGAAATGCAATGTATACCAACAATTATGGACAAATGTTCTGTCCATTTGATGAAGTTTTACTAATAAAAGTGGGCCAGCAAGATAATTAGAATAGTTTCATTATTTTATCATCTTTAAAACGCATACGCCAACTTATGCGAATAAACAGGCATATAACTGAACGTTTATTCTCATAGTTTGGCGTAAAAACCAGGCTGCTCTGTTCTGAATAATATGTCGAACATTAGGCTCTCGTCGATTGACTTCACGAATACCAACGAAAAGTTTCACCCAGCAAAGCTCCCATTTGATTTTGACGATATCTACCATCGGACTTATCAGTCCAGAAAATCTTCGACTCTTTCAAAGAGCGTCAGTTGGAAAAATAAAGCAAGAATGTTGCAGTTACAGTTTCTACTGTAAGGTGTTGAAAGACCTGAACATAAAATAGCCCAACTGGGGCATGAAGAGTGCGAACGTTCTCCAGCCCATCTTGTTCACGAATAACAGACAGAGAACTCTGCTAAAGCTGATGATACTGATCTAGGAGTATCAACAACGAACGAAGTTCAATGCGAGTTGTGTTTGAGTTGGAAGGATCACGTATCACATATCATTGTGTGGCCGGTACAACGATACTCTGTCCACGGAAGTCGAGAAAGTTTCCTGTAAATTTTCATGGACCGTACCGGGAGAATTGAACCAAGGCACCTTTAGAATGGTCTTGCTTTGTAATCCTACGCGCATACACGCAGAGCTTTTTAAGCCCTGATGAAGGCCGAGGTGGTGTTATGGTGGCCTTTGAATTACTCGGAAAGCTGTGAGCTTTCGGAACGTGTACAATAAATGATGACGTCAATTTCAACACTCATTTGCTAGTTCTTTATGCAATTTTATTACCTGTGGTTTTGATTATATATCAGAATTCCCTTTCCACTTTCTCGCCAAGGAAAAAAATCCATCAATTCTATCCCATTTTCAACTCCAGATGTCTATAAAGGCAGTATGAGGGATACAGTATTACTGATCGTAAGGAACTAGCCAGGTGTTTTCCAGAGGTCGATAGATGGCAAGTATGTATGTAATCTCTAATCTGCTTACCCTGGTGCATTCAACATCACTTACAGCCACCCGTGATGTGGAGAGACGTCATTCATGCGACCAAATGGTGCTTACGCCAAACCGTTCTTTTCAATTTATCTCACAATTTTGCGAAGAACTTTTTTTGTTTTTACTTGGAGGCAATGTATTATAGGCTAAGGAATGCAAAAAAACAAAAAAGTGAATTACGTCAAATATGCATCCCAGGGCAGTATAACAGTTTTAGAAGGGCTTACATTTAAGCCCTTTATTCTACACCATTTTACAGTTATATTAAGAGGAGTTTGTAGCCGACTAGATATCGTGTCATCAAACTTCCCACGAACTACTATAGCTAAATCGTCAGCAATGCCAATCACCTCGTACCCTAGGTCTGCTAGTCTGTTAAGGAGTTCTACTACTAAGGACCACAATAAGGGCGATAGGGCTCCTCCTTGAGGACAGCCCTTAATCGATATAATAGTTAGTTGCGCACCTCCAAGGCAAGCAGAAATTTCTCGGTCTTTAAACATCGCCATTATCCAGTCGATAATACAGTTATCGAGGCCCCTTGCTTCCATTGCGGAACGCAGTGAGCTATATGATGAATTGTTGAACGCTCCTTCAATATCAAGAAAAGCTACCAAATCGATTTCTTTGGCTTGAGCTTTGATTGTAGCACCATTAATGTAGATTATGGTTGCTTGAGACAGTACCTGCAGAAGCACGGGCCCCCGCGTGTCATGAATTTACGGACGCAGAGGAATCCGCAGTGTTCTTTGTACGTCCTCGCTTTGATGGTTCGAAAAACGGCATAACACCTATGATTGACTGGGACACAAGTCTTGACAATCTTGTCCAGAGGATGTGTCACATCTGGAACGCCAGAAGAGCAGCGGCCTCCTAGATAATCTGCGAGCTTTAAAGCAGATGGAGCAATGACCTGTGGCAGGTTAGAAGTGACTTGCTAACAACTTAAGTCCTGAAGGTTTTTGGTGGCTCGGGGAACTGGCAAACCTCTTTTACACACCTTGAGTTTTTTTAGGAACCTGTTTGCAGATTTTCCTCTTCGTTCAATTGATAAAAAAAGAATTCAGATGTTGGAGTCGTTGGATACAAGTCGTTTATCTGCTGCGTCCGGAATGTCGGGAATGGGTTTCGTGAAGAATGATGTATCCATTGATTTTCTGCGTCAGGAATACAGATTCGGTGCTGTTGGTTATACATCTATTTCGTAATTGGTCGATCATGGGTATATATAAATCAAACTTGCAATGGAGTTATGCGGTGGGATTATTTTAATTTGATTTTTCATCATCACCAGCTCTGATATTTGTCTGAAAGATCCATTAACTATCGCCACCGGTTCGATATTTCAGCAAGTACCAATTACTATAAATAAACAATCGAAACGAGTTCGAAATCTGCCAACCCCTAATTAAAAAGAAGACCATCCATGTACGATTCCGAAAGGTTTCCCATCCTGGAGCAGCAACAAATATAGGTACCACCTACAACTCGTTCGGAGAGAGTCTATTTCCTGCTTACTTCACCGCTCCCCGCTCGACCCAAACTAAAGTATCAGCAGCAGCAAGGACTGCAGCTGGGCTTCCTAAAAAGCATCGTCAATGGAAAATAAATATAGCCTCAAGTGTCCACACAGGACAGAAGAATCGAGATCGAACTGCAGTTGGCAAACATAACGAGATAACACCATTTCGTCGTCTTCAGCCCTACTACCCTCGTTCAACCAACATTTCACAATCACCGAGCGTTATCTACCCCAGGAAATCCCAAATATCTAGTAAAAAGCGAGCAAGGAAAATAAAATAATGGATTTTATAGCTGACCAGTTCCCAAAAGCAGTGTCAGTTTTTCAATTTCACGTTTCGATTTTCAATACCTCTCAGTGTAGTGTATGTGTGTGTAATAATGACCCCGGATCCAAACTATTCCATCCGCCTTTGGGATTCTCAAAGTGTGCTGCTGCTACTCCTCCTGGGTGGGGAAGAAATATAGTCAATCGGCTAAGGTATAGGTAGGTATGTATATTCTACCGGAAAGAAACCAAACGGACGGGTCAATTCTCGAGGCGAATGAAATGTCATTCTGCGGGATTTCGGACTGTTGAGGTTCGTATTTTATTGTGTGTCTTCTATCTGGCCTGCTGCTGCTTCTACTGGGTTAAGGGCCACTCATCTCTGCTGAAAGGCAGGCAAATCTTTCCGGATTTTCCGGTCCGGGTTGGGGCTGAGAAAATTGGAACAACTGGATCGATAGATCATTAATTTTATGTTCCATTGGATTGAGGGTTGCAAGCGCTGAGTTTTACTGAAAATAGACAATTATGTATGATCAATTCAGGAGCTGTAGATAGACTGTGCAGTGAAGGATTGGTATTACCAAGCTGGAGTGCGGTTCTTGATCCGATCAGGGGGGAATTTCTTTTTGGAAATACAAATGTCATGCATTGTGCTGGTATCGAAAGCTCTCTATTAATAACTGTGCGATTGTATCTAGACACTAAGTTGAGAATTGGCTAAATGCTCCGCTTCAGAATAATTGTAAATGAAACAGTGGATGGGTTGCTGACTTTGCCACACCTAGTACTTCTTGGCAAATTTGTCAACCTTTTTCTTCTGAAAGTTCTCGGGAACATCCAGGTGGGTCTTGCTTACAAAAAAATCTAGGTCGAGGATATGCATGACGTCTGGTTTAATATACGTCTCTTCGTCCATTACGATGCATTTCGGTTGCACCAACCACTCGCAGTTGGCCACGCCACGTCCCGAATCGAATGGTTCGAATTGCGTTTGAAATAATCCCTCACCTTCTTTGCGTTCACGAGTTCGTCCGTCTTCGCTTTTCTTCCGCTGCCAGCTTACCGCTGAATCGTCCGGGTCTTCTTGAACGATTTTACCACACGGGTCACAGTCGAATTGTCGATTCCCTACGCGATCTACCTGTGAAACCGGCCTGGATTTTCCCTGACCACGCCCATATTTTTTTGTTGAAGCACTTCTTGCTTGTCAGCCATCTCTATAACCACTTGACACTTGATTGTGACGAAATTGTGGATTGTCAATCTGTAAATGATACACTCATAATTAGTTTTACTCAAAATTTCATCAAATTTTATGCAAGCAAAAAAAAATTACACAAAATAAGGTGTTGCATTTTTTTTTATTACAATCTTCAAGGACTTGCTGTGTCATATGCTGAAAACAGTCACAAAACAATCCAACTATGAATTTCAACATCTTGTACAATAACTAACATTTTGTAAATCGTTAAAATATTTTTGAAAGTGATCCATCTAGTGATCTAACGATTTTTTTTTTGTAAATATGCTGGTACAGTCAAAAACAGGCCAAAATTCTAACGGCTATTTTTCCTATACGCAATGGAACAGATACGTAAATAGGAGCAGTACACTTCTTGGCGGACTATTAGTAAGCATTCACAAGGTCAAGTAAGCGACAGTGTCTGTCAACACTGCAAACACTGCTTAATTAGCATCATCATCATCATTATGCCCTTTCTTCTTCCGGCGCAAATGGTCGAAAACGTCAAATTTCTAGACTCAGCTCTAAAACTCACCGCTAGAAAATTGATGTAGAGAGTTTGATTAAAAGAAAAGATTTATCTCTTGGCGGGCAGTGTTAACAAGGGTGGTCAATTTTCAAAGATTTAAAAACAACAGTTTTTCAATATAGATAGATTATTTTAAAGTTCTTTAAAATTAAAGGGTGATACGGTCAAAATTTGGTCAAGGGAAAACGCGTGTAAATCGGTGAAATCGTTTATTTAAAAAATCAAATTAAATATCTTTTTCAAGTTCAGTTAGTATGAAATTCAGGAAAAATATTCAGTTAGGCTTCCGCTTTCCCAAATCCGAATTGCCGGGCCTTACGCTTGACCCCTGCCATCAGATTTTGTACAGACACCTTGTCCACCTTCTTCGCCGCAGAAAGCCAGTTTGCCTTGAACTGCTGCTCGTCCTTAGCAGTTTTTTTGGTCTTCTTTAGGTTCCGCTTTACAATAGCCCAGTATTTCTCAATTGGGCGGAGCTATGGCGTGTTGGGAGGGTTCTTGTCCTTGGGAACCACCTGCACGTTGTTGGCGGCGTACCACTCCATGGCCTTTTACCGTAATGGCAAGATGCCAAATCCGGCCAAAACAGTACGGAACAACCGTGTTTCTTCAGGAAAGGCAGCAGACGTTTATTCAAACACTCTTCACGTAAATTTCTTGGTTGATAGTCCCGGAAAGCAATGAAAATGCTGCTTTTCATGCCACAGGTACAGATGGCTTGCCAAACCAGATATTTCTTTGCGAACTTTGACAGTTTCGTGTGCTTGAAAATATCTGCTACCTTTCCCCTTCCTTTTGCCGTATAAAACTCCTGTCCCGGAAGCTGCTTGTAGTCGGCTTTGACGTAGGTTTCGTCGTCCATTACCACGCAGTCAAACTTCGTCAGCATCGTCGTGTACAGCCTCCGGGATCGCGCTTTGGCCGTCGTATTTTGTTTATCATCGCGATTTGGAGTCACTACCTTCTTGTAAGTCGATAGTCCGGCTCGTTTTTGGCTCGATGCACGGTTGTAGACGATACACCCAGCTTATTTGCGGCATCTCGGAGAGATAGGTTAGGTTTCGCTTGAAACTACCGGCAACTCTCTTTGTCGTCTCCAGTGGCTTCCGGTTTTCGATTTCCCCGATCCAGACTTCCTGGCTGTCGACAAACGTTCCCCAAACACTTTAATTACATTTGTAACGGTTGATTTGGCAACTTTTAGCGATTTTGCCAACTTTGCGTGCGAGTAGCTCGGATTTTCGCGATGCGCGAGCAAAATTTTGATACGCTGCTCTTCTTGCTTGGGCGGCATTTTGACAACTGAAGAGTGAAGAATTCCAAAATCAAAATAGGAGCAACATTCTACACACACACACCTTCAAAATGAGGGGTGTTCAGGTTTTTTAAATGCAAAATTGAAAGAAATACGTCAAGTTGATATTGACCAAATTTTGACCGTATCGCCCTTTAAGTAGGGGTGAGCAACGGTTCTGTTCCGTAATCTAGTTTTTTTCTCTTCCATATTCACGTAATCTAGTTTTTTTCTCACCATATTCAGATGACTCAAACATTTAGTAATATATATTGGCATGTAATAAATAATTGCTAGTTCAAATTTGGAAAACAAATGAAGGTTAAGGTGTAGAAAATATACATTTAAATGCCATATAACTTCAAAAGCAGCATTGTCACGGGTAATCATGAGGAACGTATTTTTGTCACAAAATCTAAGCACTTTCGTTTGTCCACATTTGTTTGAACTTTTATATATTTTTTCGATGTTGACCTATCGGTTAAAGTATTTGGTTTAAGTCATTTTGTTGAAAAGATAATTAATGTTTGGTTAGCATAATTATCACTCCCAATTTGGAATTGCATTATTGATTCGGATTCGGAATTATATTATTTGATACAAAAATTATTTGATTCTACTAAATTTTGGATGAACAGGAATAATCGACATCCGTATTAATGGCGAAACCTTAATTTTAGTGGAAACCGTTTTCAATGCGTAGCTTGGCAGCATTCATTAATTATGTCACGCTTTTAGGGGGGGAGGGTTCAGAAAACCGTGACATTTTGTGACAAACGAGGGAGGGGGGTAAGCTGAATCGTGACATCACATTTTTGAAAAAACAAAAACAAAATGATATTCTTATGCAATATCGCCTACTACTACTATCCCTACTGTTCACGCCCTTCGTAAACGAACAGCAACAGCAGTAATCATGCAGCACTCACACACCGCTCGCATAAACTATGCCACGCCCTGTTCTGCAACTTTCCATCGTTCTGGAACTTTCCATGTTCTGGAACTTTCCATTGTTTTGGAACTTTCCATCGTTCTGGAACTTTCCATGTTCTGGACCTTTCCATCGTTCTGGAACTTTCCATGTTCTGGAACTTTCCATTGTTCTGGAACTTTCCATGTTCTGGAACTTCTAGCAGTAGCGGCACAATATAAAAACGGCACCGCAGTGGCGCAGTCATTCAGTCATTATATCAATTCTAAGGTGTTAAGATCAAAAGGAAAAGCAATAAAGGATAAGTGAATAGAAGCAGTAGTTTTTCTATCAATATCTTCTGGATCCATTATCCGGTGCAACAGCCCAGTGTTATACAGTGTTGAATACAGTCCACCCTACGACTAGAGTGTTTGCTGTCAACGGCCTTGGAACCCAACCCGGCCTTTTCAGGGTAAGAAGAGTTGAATTTTCCACCCATGAGCCAAGACAGAGCACTCGTTTTACCCGACAGTTGCTAGTTTGAGCGACACCTATTTCTTTCCTACCGTGTTAGGACACGTTTGAGTTCTGTCGCAAGAGAGCTAGCAAGCTACTTCAAGTACCCTACGGATCCGGTGTTTGGCTCCGACACCTACCATACCTAACACGCTAACTTGAAAGTACCCATTAATGAGTCGAAAAGTACGCATTTTGAAGAAAAGTGGCTTAACTCATTATTAGGAGTATATTTTCTCATTAATTGAGTATTCGTTACCCATTAATGATTAATTGATACTCATAAATGAGTAAGCAATACTCAGAAATGAGGAAAGTATACTCTTAATAATGAGTTAAGCCACTTTTCTTCAAAATGCGTACTTTCTCGACTCATTAATGGGTACTTTCAAGTTAGAGTGAATACTATTCCACCGTTCATGAATGACAGCTGCAGCTCATTCAGTGTGCGTCAGTGAATAAAGTCCAGTGTTTATTGGTGAAAAATTGGTTCGCGCAGTTAGTGTATTTTGGAAAATGAATCGTGGAGAACTTTTTAATACGCTGTACAATGCGCATGTAAAGGCTTACCCGGATAAGAAGAAAAGGGAGTGCCAATTGGATGCTACTAATTTCGGAATGAACGGAAGGGCAATGACAACACCGCACTTGAAGAGCAAGTCAATCAACAAAATAAAAGAGCTTCATGCCTTGCAGCTAAAGAAAAAAGGTAAACTTCTTCAACTATGGGGAAAGTCTATGAGTGCTCCTAAGGAATCAGCGCCGACAGTGAAACCCGCGCAACCCATCAAGGAAATTGAGTATATGGCTCAGCCGTCATCATCAAATAAACGCCCTGCACCAGCACAGGAACAACTTAAAGCTGAGCTAAATAATCTGAACTCTGAGGTAGTGTTCTGATTGACAAGAAGTCTGCTGGACTATTGACGGATGATGATCAGTCGAGACTCGAAGGGCTAAAAATTAAAAGATCAAACTTGAAAAGAATCTCAAAATCAAGGAAGACGAGCAAGAGCGGCAGCAGAAGCATCGTGAGAAAATGAAGCAGGCTAAACAACTGTTAATTCGGGACATCCCAGAGTCTGGTAAATATGATATATTAACTAGTTTGTTTGCACAGTAGATATAAATATCAAATTTCAGGAAATTATCTTTCATTCCGAAATTCTCCTGGCTGCCTTCGTGTTGAAGAGCAGCAACCGGAGCTGCTCAAGGCAATATGCGATATCGCACTTCATGGATCTGCGGCCCACGAAAAGCGCAGTGATGAGAGCGTCAGAAGCGTTAAAACTTTAGATGAGTTGACTTCTGCAATACAAGGCAAGGGATTCAATATCAAAAGAACAGCAACATATCTGCGGTTAATCCCAAAACGAGCCAATTCCCATCAAGGTAAATGTCACGTAAATACTGTACCAGTGAAGTTGATGCGCGCAGTAATGCAAAACACAACGATCATCCCGATGGCCGATTCTGTACAGCGACCATAAGATCATTGGAAGAACTGGCATCTGTGCTAGGGCCTCAATGAAGTAGGATTTATCAGTCAGGATGATAAGGCGAGAGTGGCGATAGGCCTCAACGGCTGCCAATAGCAGTCTCCACGCTTGCGCATGTGGAGTACAAAATCACGCTTCCTGACCACGATTGGATAGTTGCAAATAAGCATAAACTAATTCCGTCCGTGTACGCTGGAATCGAAATCAAACCGAATGGTCTTGGCAAACAGGAGGCTGTTGACTTTTCGGGCCCCACTTACATTGCAATTCGGTCAGGCAAACACGCTTCGTCAACGGCGTTTTCTCATGCGTTAGACATCAAGCGGCTTCTAACTCTTGAATCGTTTGATGGTATTTTTAAGTTTGATGGATTGGTCAAACCAGTCCTAATCTTTACCGTCGACGGTGGACCTGATGAAAATCCGAGATATCGCAAGGTAATACAGATAGCAACACACCATTTTAAAGAGTACAACCTTGACACGCTGTTCATTGCAACGAACGCTCCGGGAAGGAGTGCTTTCAATAGAGTGGAGCGACGCATGTCACCCTTGAGTAAGGAGCTTTCTGGATTGATAATACCACACGACCAGTTTGCAGTCATCTGGATTCCCAATTGCGTTACAACTGATTCAGCTTTGGAGAAGCAAAATTTCCAGTACGCTGGTGAAGTTTTGGCAGAAGCTCTGAAATGATGTGGTCATCGACGGTCATCCGACGTTAGCTGAATATATCGATCCTGATGCTACTGAAACAGATCCGGAGTCAATTCGCGACTATGACCAACACTGGTTTGGAACTCATGTGCGAAATCCAGCCAATATTTACTCCAGATACGGAAATGCAGCAGATAGGTAAAATTTTGAGATGCATTTGATGGTCAAACAATTGTTATATGTGCATAAATTTATATTTTTACAGGAAATGCTGCTCACCACTGCGAAGTAGCATCGATCACGTTATCTGCAATGGATTTTTGCTCTCCACTCAATCTCTCTGACGCAAACATCTCGAGGATTGATTGGGTCATCGAAGGACGAACCACAGCGATTTCCCATCAATGTTCGTATTGAACTCATTAGCAAGCTCAACAGATTCTACCTAAATCGATGTCCGGATATGGAACGATTCCGCACTGATCTTTACCGTCCTTCAATTAAAAACTCATTGAACGAACGAGTGTGTTCCAGCTGTAGCTCATACTTTGCATCTTTAGTCATGCTTCACGAGACACATAAAGATGCACAAGCGCATATCCGTTCAATTTCAGAGAAAATTGCGTCCGTTTAAAGTTGTGGCAAAACGTAAACAGGAATGTATGGTTGTAACCAACAAAGACAACTTCGATTGCGAATGGATAGATGACGAAGAACTTGATCTGACTGATGTGGCAGAAACCATTACGAGTAAGCTTCAGCGGACGCAGATATCTTCCCGGTCATCAATGCTGACCAACATCTGCAAAACCCTTGGACTGAGGATTGAATCTATTTTGAATGGTATTATTTGAGAATGCAATTTGATATAATATGAGGAAAGTTGAATTTGTTTCTGTATGAAATAAAAAATGATTTTTTGTGACTAATATTGGCTATTTGAATAAAAAGTTTTGAGTGGGGAGGGGGGGTTAACAAAAAACGTGACATAATTGCCTGGGGGGGGTTACAAAAATGGTGACAATTTGTGACATGGGGGAGGGGGGTTAATTTTCGGCCAGATTTGCGTGACATAATTCAATGAATGCTGCCTTATAAGACCAAAACAGCGCAATAAATCGATCCATTTGAAACATCTTTAAGGTCATCCAAGAAGTTTTTAGATACAGCTTTAGGACTAATAATACGTTTTCAAGATGCTTCTCAATAACATGCTCTTAACATGATGATGACTCGTCCTGGTAGTTCCCAGCATCATAATAACAAATAGGTTATAATCAAGTAATTTCAAAGTAAAAACAATTACAGAAATACATGAACACGATATGCTTGTTTGAGAATGCCAAACAAACAGAAGCTAACAATGATTGTTAAGATTATTATAATTGAGAAAATTATGTTTGTTTATGATGAGAATATGCACAACTCATAGTAAAAAAATGGCAATCGTTTTAGGCCAAACCAATTATTTAATAAATATCAGAAATCTGATGATTGTAAATGCTCACAACGCATATCAAAACATCATAGGCAGCGAAGGCAGCTCTTATGGTGCAACTTTTGGTTTTACTCTTGCATAATTTATGCCCAGTTCTAAAGATTTAAAAAAAACAGTAGAAAATAATCTTATATTTTGCAAGTTTGCAGCATCTTGCTGTTGGTTTAGACACATGGTCTACACTGTCGATTAAAATTATTTTTAAAACATAAAAACATGTTTAGATTATCGAACAATTTTCTTTCTTACTCAAAATGTATCAACCAATCATCGACAAAAACGCAGCTACTCGGAATTTTTCCACCAGCAATGTAATTTTGTCCATAGTCATGGCGTGAAGTTGAATTTGAGTCCAAAATACATCTTGAGAGCAGTCTAATAACATACTCATGATGGTCCATTGTAAATTATTTGAGTTCGTTATTATAAAATCATAATAACGATATTAGAACATCTCCTTAGTAAAATGTCATTTGGATCCAGAAATTCGAGAGAAAATGAAGTTTCTGTAGTCCATCACAATGAATCAACTGCTGATGGGGATTCTTATTGCATGCTATAGTTCCGAAAAAATATTATTTTTTCTTGTAGTTAGACCAACTCTGTAACAATTTCTTAAGAAGATATCTTGCAAAATGGGCTACACACTACCAAAATGTCAGCGTAAATTTCTGTCCTCTGAGACTGAAATATGCAAGCATCCTCTAGCACATAAGAATGAGTTGAAAGAGATGAGAAAATAAATTCAATCAAACACATCTTTTGTCGAATTCGTGCGTATGGCAGTTTCAGGAGACATAATTTTACACGAAATCTCTCTTTACGTTTCCTGACTTTTTACAAACATGAATTACGTCTCGTGTAAAATTGATAATTTCTTAGTGTGTAGGTCTGCTTTATAATCGATATGAAAACTTTATAAAAAGTAAAGGAAATTCATAAACATATTCATCGTATTCATAACTAAACATTACTGTCAAATTGACACTTGTTGGACACTTGATTATAACCTATTACCTATTATTAGGTTTTTGTGATGCTATAAACTACCTAGACAAGA
>JASCZW010015721.1:0-20010 GCA_034211315.2 Aedes japonicus
AATACTAGCTGATCCGGCGAACATTGTTCCGCTTTATCCGATTTTCTGATTTACATAATTCCGAGCATTCATGATTCATTCATGAAGCCAGGCTTTGCTTGTTTCGTCACCTCAATTCAATTCGGGACAATGTTTGGGAAAACACTCGTAATAAGTAAGCGTCCAATTCAATACCCGCTGAAATCTCATTAGGTGGTGCTACTTCTCACGATACTACTGAGTCTGCAAAGTTATTTGCTGACTTTTTCCAAAGCGTTTATACTTTCGGGTTCCCCACCAGTTTCCTAGAATCTGGTGGAAAGCTTCGCCATCTTACACGATTAATTCTCAATGCCTACATTATCAGCAGCCGACGTTGAACACGCTCTGAGCTCTATAGACTCGTCGAAGGGGCCTGGCCCGGACAAGCTGCCTCCTGTGTTTGTCAAACAATGTGCCAACGTACTTGCAGAACCCGTTAGTTATTTATTCAACCTTTCTCTGTCAGAAGGAGTTTTTCCTGACGCATGGAAACTGGCTGCGGTGACGCCTATACACAAATCTGGTAGCAAACACCGGGTCGAAAATTATCGTCCTATTTCAATTCTGTGCTGTTTCTCAAAGATCTTGGAATCGCTTATTCACGACAAAATGTATAGAGCTCTCAGTCTGTCATTTCCTGAATTTCAGCACGGTTTTGTAAAAATCGATCAACCATCACTAATCTCATGTCATACGTCAGCACTCTCAACAGTAGTCTTGAAGACCGATGCCAGGTCGACAGTATATACATCGATTTTTCTAAAGCCTTCGACAAGGTACCGCATGAGTTAACGCTGAAAAACTGGAACGATTGGGATTTCCTGGATGGCTGATGATCTGGTTACGATCCTATCTTTACGGTAGATTTGTCTACATCAAGCTTGGATCTGTATACTCCTGCAGCTACGAGGATGCCGTCCGGTGTACCGCAAGGCAGCCATTTGGGTCCGTTAATTTTTATTCTCTTCGTTAACGATTTATGCCACCGCCTACAATCGCACCGACTAATGTACGCCGACGATCTAAAAGTCTTCAGAACCATCAGGAGTATGGCTGATTGCGCTGCTCTACAGCAAGACCTTGAGACTGTTTCAAACTGGTGCCTGTTCAATGGAATGGAGATGAATGCAATAAAATGCAAGATCATAAGTTTCAACCGAAGCCGTTCGCATATAACTTTCCAGTATTTGCTACATTCAGAAGAACTTGAACGAGTCAATTCGATTAAAGACTTAGGTGTAACAATGGATAGTAAGCTGAATTTCAACGGCCATATTTCCATAACTTCCGCTAAAGCTTTTGCCGTCCTTGGTTTTATTCGTCGAAACTGTTCCGTTTTCCGCGATATTCACGCACTGAAAGTCCTGTACTGTTCTTTGGTGCGCAGTATTCTTGAATACGGAGTTCAAGTATGGGCTCCCTATCATGCTGTACACGCTGACCGTCTAGAAAGAGTTCAGCGTTGCTTCATTAGATTTGCCTTGCGCAACCTGCCGTGGAACGACCCTCTCCGACTACCGCCATATGAACACCGATGTCAACTCATAACCCTGGAGCCTCTTCACCAGCGGAGGATTTACTTGCAGAGATTGTTTGCATTCGATGTACTGAGCAACCGCTTGGATTGCACACATCTCTTGCAACAAATAAACTTTTATGTTCCTGCTCGCAGGTCCCGACAACGACAGCTTTTGTGGATTCCGAGGCACCGAACAGTCTTCGGTGAAAATCATCCACTGCAAAGATGCCTCCGAAGATTTAATGAAGTAAGCCATCATTTTGATTATAATGTGACGAGAAATAAGTTTAAGACCCTTGTTAGATAGTATTTTTTATCAGTCTGTACAGCTTAGCTGAAGATGTTGACAAATAAATAATAAATAATAAAATAATAAAGTAATGAGTTCCTCTTTCGCCGTTGTGCTGGAAGCTGGATCAGGCTAGCCCGTGAATCTCATAGTCCATTTTTGTGGTGAAATCGTACTTGATCCTTTCAATAGGTTCCTCCAAAAATGTTCTCTTGGCTTTCTCAAGTCTATCAAAATCATAATTATGAAAAATCATGAACATAGAGCTGCCGCACGGCATGCTTTGGAGTAAAATCGTAAATGGCCTCTACTACAGGTTCCCCCGGGGACATTCCGGTGATGCCGAGAGTGGGCAATGTATCCAATGGCCGTCTGAAGTTTATCAATATCATATTTATGAAAAATCAAGAAGATAGAGCTGCCGCACGTCATGTTTTGGGATAAATGCCTAACTAGTCCCTAGTACAGGTTCCCCGGGGACGTTCTGGTGGTTCCGGGAATGGCAAATACAGCCAAGGATCCACTTTAAGTTTATAATAAGATTGGGAAACTAGGAGAATTTAAAATTTAACTCTTCATTTGATCATTTAAAAAAAAAAAATAAAACCTTGAAACACTTTTTCAAATTTTCGCTAGTAAACACGAGCAAATTCCTCTTCTGGAGAGGAGAGCACTCGACACTGAAGAAGTCTGTAAGTAGCAGACGAAATAGGCCTATCTGTCAAAAGATAAGCTCATAGTAGAATAAAAAGGAATTTGCTCGCGTTTACTAGCGAAAATTTGAAAAAGTGTTTCAAGGTTTTTTTTTATTTTTTAAAAAGTGATCAAATGAAGTGTCAAGTTTAAATTCTCCTAGTTTCCCAATCACAATCGTTCTACTAATACGCTTTCGAAACAGTTTTTTTTAAAAATAGTTTTTAAAAAAGTGAAAGTTTATAATAAGGTTTGTGGTGAAAACCAAGGAGAAAAAGCTGTCACATGGGATGTTTTGAGTAAAATAAAGAGTTAACCGCATCCAGGACCCTTTATCAGAACCTGTTTCAAGGAAATGGCCATATCTAGGAAATGGTCATATCTTTCATGGAAATTGCCGATTCTTGTAATCATCGTTTCATTCGCTTGATAAATAGTTTGTCTTTACGTGTGTTTACTGAAAAAAAAAGTTTGACATCGGCATGTTGTACAAAATCTCATCATAAATTCAACATCTGAGATAGGCTCTTCGGAAACCCGGAACAGCTGTCCGGGGGCCATGGCAGATTATGTTGCCGAGATATAATATAACATTAATTTTCCAGTCGAGTGCTACTTGGCGAAATTAAATCGGATAATATCTCCTGTATGTACATGTTGAAAATCTATCATTTTCGAAGTTTTAATTTTTCCCATAAATTTGTCCAACTTTCTTTTTTTATAAATGTTCCTTGGCGTAGCCGAACAGAACACAAAAAAAGCAACTTAAATCGGATGATCCGATCTCGAGTTATGCGCGTTCTTACGTATGCCACTCTGCTCTAAAAATAGAGATATTTGTTCCATCTTTGTTTTTGTTTAGAATTTTTTTCTTAGATATTATTTATCAGCATCCCTACTGTTGGTTTAAATCGGTCCTCAAACTCGATGCTCTTAACGTATTCTTGTATTCCATTGAAATAAACCACCCACACTTGTCAGTGGCCCCAACAGCATCCTTACTGTTGGTTTATATCGGTCCTCAAACTCGGTGTTTTAACATACTTCTGTATTCTGCTGAAATAAACCATTCACACTTGTGAGTGGCCCCAACAGCATCCCTACTGTTGGTTTAAATAGGTGCCAAAATTTGAATAGCTTTAATGTGCACCTCTGTACAGAGAATAAATCGGGAACATAGTTAAATATTTTATTCGATGCCGACGTCAGTTGAATTCAGCACACCGTTTACCAAAACGGATCCGGCTGCAAACCCAACCATTTTATCCGACATTCCAGTGATTTCTCGTGGAAGTGCAGAGGTGTTCTCAGCTTCCAATAAAACGAGTATCACGTCAACGGCGCCGGTATTGCCTTAGTTTAAGATTACCAGTTTTTACACATTGAAGATGTATGATAGTCCCAAGCATCATCTTTTGGTTCTTTGTGTAATAACCGCTGATCTGGCAATAACGGAGTAGCAACCTCGGGCGGTCAACCATGCTCATGCTCAGAATTTTTTTCTTAGATATTATTTACTGTTAAATAAATCAGAAGAGCAGATAATCGAACAAAGCAGAACAACAAAACCAACCACGATATCGTCGTGAAGTTTGACAGCTGTGGCTATTTAGCCCTTTCCGGGTTTTGATGGCAGTCAATAGGTTTTATGAAGGTTCTCAAGTGGTCAGTAACATCTTTAACTAGAAAATTTTCAAAATCTTTATGGTCTTGTAAAGGTTTTATACATTTGTTTGCAGAACCGTCTATAGAGAGGGCCACTTTGTACACATTTCGGCTTTAAAGAAGTGTTGGTTGACAAAACAGTTTTGAATGTAGTTTTATTAAGAAAGCCGAAAGGAGTGCTATACGGCTGGAATAAAACTAAAATTGTCTCTTGGGTTGTGACTTGAGCATCGAGTTGATTGGGCTCTAGTAATGACTGAGTTTTCAAGTTACGATACTCAAAATTTCTTGTATCTGTCAAATCAAATCAGCAAAAGTACGAAAGATATGTACAATCACCACTATTGTGGGTATTTTTGGGTCTTTATAATTTTCACATTGATCAGATAAATATTTGACGTGAGGTATCTTTAAAGTATAGTCTGAAGAAGTCTGTAAGTCACAGACATTTCAGCCTATCTGTCAAAAGATAAGCTTTCTGTAGTAGAACTTAACGGAATTTGCTCGCTTTTACTAGTGATAGTTTAAAAAAGTGCTTCACTTTTTAATTCTTCTAGAAAAAATGATCAAATGAAGTGTTAGTTGAAATTTTCCTAGTTTTCCAATGCAGCTGTCAAAATATTTATTTATTTGAAGTCCGTGGTGCGCATCAAAGGACCTTCTTTCAGTCGTTATAAACCAGAGCTGAATTCTCTTTCAGGTTACTATGCGCGAGGTGCAGTGCAGAAAAAATATTTTTCGTTTTGTCTAATGCATGGCAGGTATGACTTTTGAGATGGATGTGATCGTGATATTGAAATAAAACGTGTATTCTTCTTTCAAATAGTGAAATTCTCATATACTTGTCCCATTTGTTTTGCTTTAGTTTGGTCATATTATCTCTCACCATGTTTTGATAATCGTGAGTCATTTTGAGGCTAGATTTTTTTTTAGAAAGTTTATTGTAACTATTGTTCAAAAGGACGAATAACTCATATGAGAAAAGTCGAAATTTAAAATCAGATTCTACTGCTGTAATTTTAGGGTTCGACGAAAGATACAAATATGAAAACGAGCGGAGGGCATTGAACGGTAGTATCCGATAAGGCAACATAACCCTTTACCATACTACCCCATGCAGAGTAGGCAAGGGGAGGAAATCCCCTGGCTGGTAAAAAGTTATGCAACCGATCGGGCTCTTATACTACCCATTGCTTTTTCTAGTTCTAGCAATGTGTCCTCTCTCAATACTGCCTAACACGGGTGAGAAATTATCTCCCGCTGTTGGGTTTATTTTTAGCATGCACCGCCTATATTTGTTCTTCTCGTCATACTATTACTTATAGATCTGGGAGAAGGACAAATCACTAGAACTAGAAAAAGTAATAGGTAGTATAAGAGCCGGATCGGTTGCATAACCTTTTACCAGTCGAGGGGATTTCCTCCCCCTTGCCTACCCTGCATGGGGTAGTATGGTAAAGGGTTATGTGCCTGATCGGATACTACCGTTCGATTCCCTCCGCTCGTTTTCAAACTTGTATCTTTCAATTTCAAAGCCTGCCGTTGTCCTATACGGAACTATCAATACACTTTCTCTTCATATCTATTCGTTCTAGCAATAAATTACTGTCCACTCTAGCGCTTCGCATGGAGATGAGACATTATGTGCTTCTGACAAACTTCATCAAATTGTAAATATTTGATTTCAAATGCGGACTTTCAGCAGATTCAAGACCACCAGTTCTACATTGCAGGTGTAGTACATCTGGGCAATTTCATATAGTACAGCTATGTCCCTTATTCTACGCTCCCAAATGAAACAAAGTATTTGACGTAAGCTACTCTGTTGGGAATGGATATTTGTGGGCGGTTTTTTAATATATAGTTATGTTTGTATGTATGACCCTTGCGCTGAACTGGCCGGCTTGACGTGCCGCAAGGGCTCAGTAGGGATTCCAGGACCCGAAGCTAAGAGTCAGTTCCATTGTGGTTATATCACATCAATTATTTTTTCTAATATAGCAGCAGCACATCGATATTGTAGATATACTATTCTTTGTAATTTCAGGTCATCCAAGGAACTCCTAAGTATTTTTAAATAATTTTAAATATATTTTGTTTTTTTTCGATGGTTATGATAATTTATCTAAGGTTAGTAGTGCATGAGCGGGCCCGTCTACAATTGCAGCAGGATCATAATCTGTAGATATGTAAATACAATTAAAATTGGTATTATCATTTTAGACTATAACATCCCTTCGCTATTTTATCTATATTCTATGCCATTTTTACTGAAAAAAAAAATGTAGGAAGCATTATGTACGACAAATTCTACTCAAAATAGCATTTCCCTTATTCACCAAAACTATATAATTTATAATCATTGCTTTCCTGTTTCCCATTATCATTTGTAGATCCAGACCAATAAGAGTTATTGGTTTTTTTTTGTCTGGTTTTACTTAATCTACGTTTTTGGCATTATTCAATCTTATATAAATTTTTTTTTCTCCTAATTGTTTGCTGTTTTCAGCTTTTCCAAGACTATTAGGATATCAAAACATATCTAATCTTTTTTTCAGTTACAAACCAGTGGATAACAGATATATATTATACTTACGCTTATTATGTTATTTGACTCTAACTGTGAAAAAAATCTCAATAGATATTAATTTTATCAAAGCTGCAACAGCGGATGTCTTTCGATGACCAGCTAAGTTACGGCTTGCTCGTATTTTTATTTTTATATTATAACGTCAGATTTGTATTTTATGTTATGATATTAAATGATATGATATTATTGCATTTAAATTGTCAATAGTACCTGTGAGAACCTGTTCGAAATTTTTGGTTTACTATTCTTCATATGCTATATAATTTCAGATCATCCATGGATATTCAAGTATTGTAAAATATGTTTGAATCAATTTTTTTTCTCATAGCTACTATATCGTTTTAACTTTCAGGCTTACAAATGGAATTGTTACTATCATTCTTACATTTACTATATTAAATATCATTATAATAATCATTCACTATATTTTTTATCAGTTTATTATTCACTATATTTCATATATTACTACATGACATTGAATATATATTGGGAAGGGAGGGAGCATCAGGGTATCATTCAAGCTGGAATTGGACAATGGAGTGGTATGACAACCGGCGTCTAGGAGGTAATAAACAGTATCATTTTCTTATCCTACCGATTCGATTGTGATGTTGCGAATTCTACTCCAACAGTTTCAGTGAGAGTGACGCGCCCTTCTTAACAAGCCATCCCGTAGAAAGCTTAATGAGTATTGCGAATTGGGTTAATCGATTTGTTGGATCGTATCGTTGGAAGGAGAATCTTATATTCCCGCGGGTTTCGCGTAAGTGTCTCTGCTTACGGGTCCGCCCCACCGTTTTTGGCCTTTCATACAGCGTTACTGTGAATGCAACCCGGCAACTCAATTTGATCTTGCTATTAAGTGGAGCTGCATACATGACAAGGTCGTAGAAAGGATGGTGGCTACCTTACATACATACACATATAGTTATGTTTGTATGTATGATGTGTATGTAGTTTTGGAAATGATAAGGAGTGTATCGAAAAGTAGTTATAAACTTCCAAATAATAAAATAGGCATGAAAACATGGTTAAAATTAACATACTATTTCAGTTTATTATAGCTTAACATGTGTACAAAAGATCCAAACGGAAAAACTAGTCATCATGTTCATTTCTGTAGAATGCCCGTACCTTTGATTTGACACCTGCCATCAAATTCTGCACAGTGACCTTTGTGCACTTCCTGGATGCCGCTGCCCAATTTTTCTTAAAATCGGTCATGTTTTGGGACACTGTACCATCCCTCTTAAATATACGCTTGACTATTGCCCAATAGCGTTCGATCGGTCGCAACTGGGGACAGTTTGGTGGGTTGATGTCTTTTTCTACGAACTTGATGTTATTCTCCGTCAGCCACTGTAGAGTGGATTTGGCGTAATGTGCCGATGCCAAATCTGGCCAGAAGAGAGGAGGGGACTGGTGCTTTCTATACAATGGTAGCAACCTGTTCTTCAAACATTCCTTTTGATAAATCTCAGCATTTATAGTTCCTTTTGTATAGAAAATTGAAGAACACTAAGCCACATGTGCAAATAGCTTGCCAAATGAGCACCTTCTGACCGAATTTCTCCATCGCAACAGTCGTATCTGCGGTTGGCACACGTTCCCCAACAGATTTAGTATAAAACTGCGGCCCCGGTAGCGTTCTTGAATCTTCTTTAACGTATGTTTCGTCATCCATCAAAATGCACTGGTCGACATTGTCCAAAATGCAGCTGTACAGCTTTCGAGCCCTGGTTTTGGCACGAGACTTTTGTTCCGGAGTTTGTTTGGGCACTTTCTGCTTTTGTACGTCTTCAAGTCATTCCTGCGCTTGATTCGTTGAATCATTCCGATGCGGATCCTGAACTTCTTGGCTAGATCGCGAGTAGAGGCAGATTTGTTCCGTTGAATATAATCCACAACTTTTTGGTCCAAATCGGGGTTGCTGGAGCCGGGTTTCCGGCCACTTCTTGGTAAATCCTTGAGGAGCACTCCTTACCAAACTTTTCGATGATGCGTTTTACACTTGCCAGGTGAACATTTACTCTTTTCGCAATCTGGTTGTAAGTAACACCCTTTTCGGTGCACCAAGTGTGCAGAATTTTCTTTTAGTCTCAAATTCAATTCGCGACATTTTGAATACAACTTTATCAACGGAAATGAATGAACCGAATAATCATTTTTGACATGTAAACAAAGCAAATGGCGCTTACACGCTAAAAATATATACAGTAGTTTATGCGTAATAACGCATCGAATGTTTATAACTACTTTTCGATACACTCCTTAAATCATTTACTTACCCACACTGTTGTTATTACTTTTGATTTGTTGCGAATATACCGCATAAGATGAAACTCGCATGCATGTGCTTCATCCACATAGGTCTTTCTTGGGCGGCTACTTGGTCTTGTTCCAACCAGAGGCCGAGATGCCTCGGATTTGCTTCTACTGTGACCCTACCAGGCTAGTATAGTTTCTTTTTTCGTTCTACAAATATACAAAAATATTAAAATAATCGCTTCTCTGCCAACAACAGCCAAACCAAACTTAGAATCTGTGTGGTGATGCTTTCCAGAAAATTGTAGACCCATCTTAAAATTCAGCTATAATAAAAGTATTGAAATTGATAGACGATTCTTTGAATAGTAGTAATATTATTGAAATTATACAAATTCTATATTGTATGAAAATAAGAAAAGGTGTCAAATTAAAGGTTAGAATGCTACTACTAGTGGGTTCAAATGCACTTCTGGTCCACATCACCCCTGGAAACACTGGTTTGCATCGTTCCCGTTTGGGTAAAGATCCAAATAAGCCGTGGGACCTGGTAGTTATCAAGCTACCACAAGGTTTTTCAATGCCCAGGAAATTTTATTAATGCAAACGTTATTAAACATAAAACCGTTATGAATTTGATTACTAAAGGGTGTTCCCTATCAAGTGCATCACGAAAAAACGCTGTAGAAGATTACCTAGTTGGTCGATCCTTTTCATACTTTCGGACAATAACCCTAGCAGCGTACTTGTTGCAGATTGACTTAAATATGACTTAATTAAGTAACATTAAAGTTAATGCTACCAATTTCGATAGTTCTATGTTACTTGAGAAAATATAACCCATAAGTAAGCTTTTGGCATATTTATTTCATTCATCTTCAATACCACCTTCCGCTTAACTGCACTCATTGATTCTGTACAACATCTGGCTGCAGCTTTTTCTGCACAGAAACACACTTTTTCGTCATGTCTTCCTCGAGTTATTAGTACGAGACTGAAGAAGTCTGCACATTGTAGACAAAATACGCGTGTCTGTCAAGATAAGCAAAGGTAGTTGGAATTAAATGGAAAATACTAATTTTTCTTCTAATTCAAGCTCCTTGGGATGCTTCCGAAGTGTCTACTTCATAATAGCCCAGTATTTTTTGATGGCCCTTAGTTCCGGTGCGTTGGGGGGAGGCTTCATGTCCTTGGGTACGGGTTGGCTTTGTACCACTCCATGACAACATTTGTATAATGGCACGTAGCTAGATCCGGTCAGAAGATCGTAGCGCACTCGTGTTGCTTCAACAGAGGAAGCAAACGCTTCGGTAGATACTTCTTGAGGTAGATCTCCCCGTTTACAGTCCCGGTAGTCACGAACGGCGCACTCCGTTTGCCACATGAGTATATCGCTTGCCAAATCATGTGTTTCTTGGCAAACTTTGAAAGTTTTTGCTTCCTTACTTCCTCCGGAAAACAAAATTTGTGCTGGGCGGTGAAGAAAAGTAGCCCCGGAAGCTGCCGGAATTCCGCACTGACGTAAGTCTCATCATCCATGATGAGACAATGAGGTTTCGCAGCATCTGGGTGTACAGTTTCTGGGCCCGTGAATTTCCCACCGTATTTTGCCGATTGTTGCGATTTGGAGCATGACCGAAGCATTGGGTTTCCGCTTAAACGCTTCCACTACACGCTTATGATCCTGATCACAAATCAAACTAAACAATGCATTAGGTCCTGAGTAACATTGAGAGATCCTCTTCGTCGACTTTCTCTTTCATTAATAGTTTGTCTATTAAACGATTTGCTGATGTTTTTGACGTATTGGATTCTTAATTACACTTTATATTACCGTATTGTGTATTGAAAATACTTGAACATGTTTTTACTAAGCCGTAGGAACCCAAAGAGAAAGTCGACGAAGAGAGTCTCCCAATGTTACTTAGGACCTAAGGCATTGTTCAGCTTGAAATAGAACATCCATTCTGACCACATTCTTCCTTCCGTTCGATGGTCAGAGTTTCGTAGTAACGTTTAATCACAAGACTCACTGTTGACTGCACGATTCAGAGTTGTTTTGCGATGTCCAGAAGGGACGTTGCTTTTCGGGTGTGTCATTTTTTCCAAATTTTCAAAAAACTGACAGCGATAAAAAACAAAAAAAAACACTCTAAACTACTTCTACCCAAATTATCAAGAGAAAATACCCAATGGTAGCGTTTTTTTTTCGTGATGCAATTTAATGTGGGACACCCTTTAAAATATATAACATCTGCAAAACAATGCGTCCCCTTTATAATATGAACAGTCCTTACTTGATCAAACTATTTCATGTGCAGTATTTAAAAAATTGCAGTATTTCAAAAGTGTCCGGATTATTGCTGATGATTATCACCAATCAACACCTGTTAATCCAATAATGGACAGAATAAACCAAACCAAAACAAAAAAAAACACTCTGGCTTCGCAAATTCCAATAACCACAAATCGCTGCACGCCTCGATCCGAAACCCTAATTAGCCACAATTACCGGCATTTTTCATCCTATTTCGCTACCGTTTCACACCTGCAGCCAAGAAAATCGCGCTTTCCATTCGCCAATTCCACGAGATGCCCGCCCAATTTTCGCTCATTCCAACACAATCGCTTAATACTTCTTACCACGCATGTTCGAATCCACCTTTATCGTGTTTGTTTCGCAATTTGTTCGAACGCGATGATTGTTTTGGACCGAAGGTACAAAATGTTTTGGATTTATTAATTCCACCCATGCATCTTTAACTGCTGCGGCGGGCGGCTTCAGCCTTCGTGACTGTTGTGATAAGAAAGAAAAACTCACGACTAGTCCGACTAATCGATGCTGATTGCCGTTTTCTTGCGTGCCAAATTGGGCGGGAGTTTTGATGGTTGTGGAAATAAGAGTAACAACACATGGGTGGAATTTGCAGGTAACAAGTCAATTAATTAAACAAAAATCAATAATCTACAGATTACAAGGGGAAACCAAGGCTAACTTGTTCTTGCAGAACTGTGATCTTTTATCGAAAACGAAAAGACCTAACAGACAATTCGGCCCCAACATTTGATTAGGGCGAATCTGCCTTTGTAAACAAACACTTTGTCTACTATTTTTTCGGAAGTTGAATACGATTCCTTTAAGTTGAATATATCAGCGAATAAAGATAAAGCTCCTCTTCCTTAAAGCAGAGATTCCAGATAGTTTTACAAAATGTCTGTAAGGAACATTGAAAAATGTCTGCATTTGTCTGTATTAAGAATTTTGTCAAAAATTTGGGTAAAGATTATAGGTAAGGGGAGTATTTCATTTAAGAGCAAGGTGAGGCATTGTGATTTCTCTAATATAAGATAAACTGATACTTGGTTTCGAGAGCCTTTCATATACTTTTTTTGTTTTACTGCTATCACAAACTTTCTGGAGAATCTCTTTATTTTGGAGGGTTGGCCTTTTCAACTTTACACATATTTGTGAGGTTCTTCTAATTTTGTGGCAATTAAAAATTTCAGTGAAGTCGTGTTCAAAATAGATGACTTGATGCTTGATGACGGAGGCCCGAGCAAGGCCTTTCTGTGGATGATCATCAGCGAGAAAGGAATGTCCAAGTCACTTATCTTTCCATCGTGGCTTGCGATGAACGAGGAGATTTACAGTATGAAGTGCCTACCGCAAATTGTCTTCTTCATCAAGAAGTATCACACGAAGAAGGTGGACCTGTCCTCTGACAATTAAACCAAGAGATCACTGGAGGAGATGAATCGGCTGCAGATAAAGGTTTTATTGAAGACCGCCAACACTCCCAACGTCCAACCAGCTGCGACCGATAGAAAATGTTTGGTCAAACCTCAAATGGAGGATCTACTCCGATAATTTCGTGGCCAAGAAAGTGCTGCCGAAATCCATCTTTTTACAGGCTATGACTTAGGTTTCGATAAACTTTTGTAAGGCTGCGCGGCAGAGCTCAAGAAAGGTCAAAACAAAACAAGTACCGAAAAGCACGAGAAATTATTACAAGGTACAAGGTGTACATGCAGCCAAGTGGTTCTAAAGCAGTGAACCAATTTTAATTGCTTATTTCCTACTGATTGTTGGCAACATCAAGAATTTTTGAACGATTCATATAGAACTAAAACGGCATTGGACAATAAAATATTACAAAATTTGTTCATTCTAGCAATACTCTTAGTAACTGCAATCTAATAAACTGAACAATAGAGATTTATAAACAATATTTCTTTGAATAACAGTATAACTCTCAAGTCATCAGTCAACTATAACTAGAAGATATAGCGGAGCTCAAGAAACTTTTGGATTGTTCTCAAATCATTATAAATGATGACTTAATTTGACTTAATTTATTTGAGCTTCAAAACAAGGTCCTGAAACAACTGAGAAGTTTAAAAGTTTTCTGAGATACTTTTTATAAATATTGAATGCTTAAGGTCAACAAACAAAACAAGCCAACTTTATATGGGAAATAATCATTTCATTGATGTAGATCAATGTCTGTTAAAATTTTTAACATTATCATAATATCTGTATAATGTCTGTAATCTGTATGAGGTCTGTATTAGTGATCCTCAGAGTACAGAGATATGCGGAAATTCAATCCGACGGTTTGGCAACGGTGTTCGTTTTGTTCACAAAAGCTGCTAACACTTCCGCAGAGTAAAATGTTACAGCTTTGTGCGTGACTTCGTCGTTGTTAGCTTTTATTGTTTACATTTATAACGTACAAGTAATTTGTTTATTAAATATTTAAAATACTATCAACTATGAAGTGTATTGCAAAGTTTTGCACAAACCGCGGAGGTGCTAAATTATCGAATTGTGTCAACATAAGCTTGAATATTGTTGGTGTACGTCAATGTATCACCGTATATGTACATTACAAAATCGAGACAAGACTGGAAGCGGGTTGGCCTGTTTTATGGACGACTAGTAACTTTCCGAATACTCTTGATTACTATTGCAGACTTGAATGAGTATGCAGGTGATTCCTAATGTTGACTTCTGACTTGGCGATTTCATTATTGAACGGCTATGAGGGAAGCGATCCAAACAAACAGACAGAATTAGACACTGGAGCAGAATTCTCTTCAAAATACTGAAAACACGGCACCAGTGAAATGATTTGATTAAAATGAAAAACGGTCTTCTGTAGAAATTCCAACAAATTTTCATTTCAGCAACACAAACAACATTATCGAACACAGATAATAGTAAAATATTATGTTATTACTATACCACGAGTTCAGCAGAATACGAATGATTCATTTTTGATTTTTGAAGCGTAATAAATATAAACCATTTATTTTAACTCCATTTCAATACTTAGCAATCAAAACATTTCAGCAAACAGTAAACATGCTCGTTTGGCTCAGATTTTGACAGTTCTCGCTGCTCGATTGGCTCAACATGGCCGCTTCCGCATATCTCTGTACTCTGAGGATCTGTATGCATGTTCAAATGTTTGTATAAATACAGACATGCCTGTATATCTGGCATCCCTGCCTTAAAGAGTGCTTAATTTGTATTTCTGACCTTTTGTTCAAGAGAAAATGACTAAGAAAGCCATTGTTTACAAGAGCAGATTCGCCCTAATCTAATGTTGGCGCTGAATTGACCACAAATGTAAATCAATCCGAAACCAGAAAACCTTCTCAAATTGAATCATGAACCATTTGATCGGAACTCAATCGATTCATATCGCATTAAATCGGAATGACAAACGGAACAATTGAGCAAAACGACCCGGCGAATGACGGATTCACTCGGTTGATTTTCGCCGTTATCGTTGTCGTCGTCGCGTCGTCGTCGTCGTCGTCGGAGTTGCCTTCTGTTGCTCGATGCCGAAAATGTGTCAGTGGCTGCATACATTTTGGCGAATGCACTGTAGGCATCATGCAGTCCTGCCTAAGCATGAAGCAACGGTAAATAGTTTGTTTAGATGATGAAATGGAAAATGCTATTTTTACATGCTCGAACGAACAAATCTACCGGACGAGCCTCAATCGAATCGAAAAGGAAATTGAAAATCCGTTTAGCTGCTGCAATCTGTTTATAATGTTGGGATGTGGAAATCGAAGTGAAATTGAATTATGAAAAGTTGATGGTGTTTCAGAGAGAAGAAGAAGAAAAATGTGGAGCAAATCTGTGCTGGGATTAGGAGGATCATACTGGGTGGACCTGTTCGAGAAGCTTAAATTTTCACCGACAGGACCCGCTATCAAACAGGATAAACAAACATAATCTGTTTCCGACCGATTAATCAAACAACATACAACATTGTCTTTGTCACATGATTCCAAACAGGAGATTATTAAAATGACAGAAACCATCAGAGGACACCACAAATTATCAGCGACAGAAGATTCTCAATTTTAACCTTCTGGCGCTGCTGCGGGTGACCGCAAATGAATACGACACGACACCGAAAATCAGAGAGGCAGACACAGGCTGGCAATGAATCTGTAGGAATCATTAATATCACCATCTCTACCGACGCGAATGCATGTACATTTGCTGCGCCTGAAGTGCAGCAAAAGGGACGTGCCGATTGGGCGAATCAATCACCCAACCACAACTTCCATACAGCAGTTGCGGCAGCGAGCGATGAGTGGTTTGCTGTGGACTGTGGTAGTTCGGTGATTTCGATTCGGAATTATCATGGGCGATTGGCCTTTGATGTCCGACAACTGCAATATTGTTGGAACTATCCGTCAGTTGGGCTGGTACAATCAAAGTTCTGTTGGCAAAATTTTCGTGGAATGAATTGAATAATCGTTATTGCAGTTAACTGGTAGCGAAATCACCTCTTTGGTTACAGTTGACTTTAAAAGAAGTACAGTGAGGCCCGTGCGTCCAGCATCTACGCTGCTGATGAACAATCTGATCCCATCCGGAATCAGATGGCAAATTCATCTTTTCAAAAACTTTCAATTGTATTCGTTCATCTTAGAAGCAGCCCCACCATCCGTTGTTTAGGGGAATACACTTAGAATGACCAAAATATTCAATATTTTTATTGCATAAAAAGTTAGTAAATTTCCGTAGAATACGCTCCTGAAACCCTTTTGAACTCCAAGGTTTCTTTTCATCGTTTTTAAAGACGCCTTTTCGCGCGCAGCAGGTATTTTTCGAGAATTAAAACAGCATTTTTTTGAGTTTATGCCGGTGATAAGTCAAAAACCAGTTACTACGACTAAGCTGGAAACTTCCCAGGATGTCTTATTATGCCGTTACAGGATACCTTTAGTTATAGTTATTAAAAGCGCTGTCAAAAGCAGTGAAGTTCTCAGAAAGCGTCCGAGTGCTCAAATAAAGCATTGTGGGAGACCGCTGCTGATTGGTGAAAAGTGTCAGTCAGTGATGTGATATTTTTAGTTATTATTTAAAACAAAAATCAATTTAGGGTATGTGTCCCTTGACTCAGCCTAATATGCAACAATCGATAACATTTTTCATTGTAACTCATAAAGTATTTGAGCTGGAAACAAAATTTATCTAGCTATATACTTCCTGAAATATGTTTAGTAAGCCAACTGGTAGTATGTTTCACAAATAGTTACACAACAAGTTTTATAAAGTCAGAAACTTTCAAAGGAAATGGATGTTATGTCGGTCTATCGGTGCCAATTGGGTCTATTTATGGATGCAAGTTCGTCCCATTCAATTGATTTTTTATAAAATGTATTCTTTGTAAGGGTTTCTTCTTGATTTTCTGATTCAAGGCGTTTCCAGCTGTATTTGCTCTACCGAACAAACAATTTCACAAATCGAACTATACTTAAACTGCTAAGAAACACTTAAGTGATTTTTACATATGATTTAGCGGTCATTCAACAATCAAAACATTATAATTCACTCTACACAAATTTTGTTCCTTAAATTTGTGTTAAGATGCGCAATATGAACAACATTCAACCGGAACTCAGACATTTGTATTGTAAATGTTACCAATAACAACACTTTTACTACGCTTTTCATACAACAGGCCATAGTTGAGAACATAGAAAAAATATGTCCCTAACATTGGGTCTACCGTTTGCTTGTTAAATCATTGTTATTTAACCAATGTGGCCTGTTAGTTTAAAACATGTGACTATATTCTGTTCATCTTGGCTGCATTATTCGGTTTATAGGTTCAATTTTGGCAAATTTAGATCACTCGAAGATCGTGTATATAATCTGTTCAGCTTAACCAGTAAATTCATGGTGTCTAAAAAGTCAAGGAAATCGAAAACTACGCGAAGTGAACTACTATAAATTGATTAATTATGTCTCAATTGCTTTGAAACAAATCGGTCATGCTATTAGCAACATGATTTTGTTGATAATCGAAGAAATAATGACATATTTTGTACATAGGCCGAATCAGGAGCTAGGCTAACATTACATCCCGTTACCCTACATTAATATATTGCAATCCATCTATTATATGCCAGACAAAACATTTTTATGTGATTTAATTTAATACACACTTAAAAATTCTTATTTGAGCCGACCAAGTTTTGACCGTTCCCTTCTTTATTCCAAAAAGTTTAAATCTTACAGGTGTTCAATAAGTTCGAATACAACTTTTCATCGTTGTGTAGGTGCGCCACCATATTCGCAATCTATGTATTGGTATTGGTGTCAGCTTTAGCCTCATATATGGCCTAACCGACGCGCATGGGTGTCGGCTTTGTTGTTTATTTACCGCGCACGAGGAAGAATTGCTGCGACATCGTAGTAAAGTTGTTTGCGAGAGGAGTGGGCGACACGGTGACATATTCCACCGCTCAGTAATTTGGTACCAACCGGGGAAGACTTGGTCACATACGCAATGCTTTGCTTATCTCAAATCCGTTCAACTACTCGCCGTATTTTGTGATTTAGTTTGCGGAATAGAGGGTGTTTCCGATCAAATTTTGGTCGACTTAAACTTGCCGGTGACGCTTTCATCGTGCATTCAACAATTTTGCACCCCTCATTTTGAAGATGTGTGCGTGACTGTCCGCAAAATCTCATGGCAGGTGTTAAACGAAAAGACCCGAAAGCAATTCGCATTCCCGGTAAAAGGAGGCTTAGCTGAATATTTCTGCTGTATTCTGTATTAACTGAACTTAAAAAAGAATTTAATTTTCAGAAAACTGAAATTCAATAACAAAATAAAAAAAACTAAAAATTTAATTTCAAAAGATATGACACATATTTTTTTAATTCAAGTTAAATAAATAAATAACTCAAGAGATATAAGAGTAGTTAAAAAAATAGTGGTGGGTTATATTAAGGATATAACCGCAAGGTTCACGTAGGACCACGTTGGGTTATAGTATAATGGTATCATCTTACTTATACGTATGGTTGGTTAAAATGTTGATAAAATAATTCTATAATTTCGCTTTGGACCCGTTCTTTCTTATGATTTTTTCGCCATACTGTACTTCCGCGATCCTCGTGATTTTCTGGGAAATGCTATTCAACGCTTGTATATAGCACCCGAGATGAACCGAAATGATTTTACAAGGGACGAATGACCAGTTTTCAGTGAACCAGAACAATATCATTGGATTGGGTACACATCGAAATTGGTAACTGTCCGATCAGCTGGTCTTACATGACTCTGTCTCCCACACCACAACCGGGCGGACTGTGGCGGGTGCTGTCCGAACCACAAGCTGAGACCTCGTGTCGAAAATGGTTCATCTCACGTGCTATACACTAGCTTTGATAGCATAGCCCTGGATGAAGAGAGGAACGAAAATACACGAATTCTTAATTCTAAATTCAAAAGAGGGGACGAGCCTCAGTTAAAGCATCAGACACCGACAACAAAGCAATATAATTTTGCAGCTGAGGGGTGTGGCTATTTCTGTATTCGCCATGGAATGAATCGAAATGAAATAAAAAGAAGAAGACAATTTGAACCATTTGTTACCCGGTTTTGAGGACCCGGATAGGGAAACACATATTTTCAACCTGTGCATACGGAGATTTGTATGGATGTAAAAAGAAGTCATTTTTAATTAAAAAATTGAGCTCCTTAGACTTATAGCACGTAATTGTAATTTAAATGCAAAATTTTTGGTTTTTCTGATAAAATGGTGTATAAATGAAGTCATTGTGTTCACTTGAATGAGAGTTATTAGCGTTCAAAATCTTTCAATTTAGCGCAACGCTCTCATTTTTCAAAAGTTTTGAAATGACACCCGGTATAGTGAAGAGAAACGTAGTCCTACGTTAATAATAATTTATATAAAGAATTTCAAATATTTTGTCTTCCTAATTGAAATAAAAATACATTAACAACTTAATTTTAATGTTTGATTTAAAACATTATTATTTTTTAACAACAAAACATATATGATTGAAATTATTTATTATTTATTATTCATTTCATTTATTCCATTTATTATTCATAATTATAATGAGCAATAAGAAATAAATTTAGAAAAAAATTGATTGTTAAATATAATTTTTTTTTTTTTCATAAAAAAGTTAATACATTCAGCCCCGTATTTTTTTCATAATAAAGGTAAATAGGTTTAGCCCCTTATTTCAAATTTTCAATTTTTTTAAATATTTTTTTTTAGTAGATGGCATTTCATTGATTTTAAGCAATACATTTACTGATTCAAATAACATAATATTTAATTTTATTATCATTATCATAATTCTAAGAAGTAATACAGATAAATTATTTATTACAGTATAATTCTTTCTAAGGTGTAAACAACTAAAATTGTACCCGTTAACTACAATTTCAAAATTGAATTAAAAATTTGATATCTATCTTCTATACATATAAATATAAATTTCTTTCCCACACAAACCCTTCCTTTTCTCGGTGTCTTCTCCTCTTCACCCGAAATCTACTTTACTCCATTTATATTGCCAGCTGCCGAGTGATTGTTGATTTAATAGGAAAAAAAAAACATTATTGAAGGCGATCTGTCTATCATAAACATCTCCTTCCATAGCGCTAA
>JASCZW010015722.1:0-20003 GCA_034211315.2 Aedes japonicus
CAGAGCTCGAAAAAATGACAGCCGTCGTGAACGATGAGTAAAAAAATATTCAGTAGGTACAATTTTCGCTCCCTTCATTTCGTTCTATCAGTCACGCAATATATTCGTGTTTTACTATTTTGCTATGCTCAGTCATTCCGTTGTCCTTGTGTTCCACACAACTCATTCACACACAGCAAAGACACGGCTATTCAAGCCCTCAAGAGATTTTGGTTGCTTGACTGAATGTTCTGGTAACCAGTCATTCATTTTCGCGTTCGTGAGTGATTTTTTTCTGCCACAGGATTTCAAGTATTCCCGAACATGGCTGAAGGCAAAGGAAGCCAAAAGGCTAAATGGCCGAAATCGCTACAGAGTTTGTGGGGCATTTGTTCGAGAAAAGGCATTTGCAGGATCGATTCGAGAAGTTTTGGTTTTTTCACTTCATTGATTCTCCAAATGAATGACTGTTCTTTCGTCTTCACGGTAGAACGTTGAAATTGAATGAGTTGTTTGCACTTACGTACATTCACTGCTTTCCGGAACGAATGAATGATCAAAGTAAAGCAACACAAAACAAGTTGACTCATCTTGCACAAGAGATTCATGAAGGCAAATTTGTGTTTACTTCATGTTCGCTAAGAACAGTGCGTTATGACTAATATTTTAACTCAGTCAGGGTGCAATTTGAGAATTGAATATGATATTTTTAAGCTCTGCCCAGGAGTATCAAAACTGCTTGAGAAAGTGATTTACCGCCGGCTTCTCTCGTCTGCCGACAAGCTTAACATCTCGCTCAACGAGCAGTTTGGATTGCGACGTCAGTGCACCAACTTAATTGAGTAACAAGTCTGTTGCGAGAAGGCCTTCGATGACGTGCTGGCACAAATGGCTTGGTGTATAAGCTGCATCGATACAATCTTCCCATCTTTCTTTGTGAAGATAATTTTAAAATTATCTGACGGACAGAACATTCCGTGTTTCGCTGCAAGGTGCTGTTTCCGATGCACAGGAGTATACTAGGTCCACTTCTGTTCAACCTATTCACCTCGGACATAACCCGTGCCTGCTCCTGAAAATGGATCTCTGTCGTTGTTCGCCGATGATACCGCAGTCGTCCACAATGGTGGGAAACAAGAGCGCTTACCGCGAAACTGCAGCGAAGCCTGGATGTTCTGTCAGGAATACTTCACCGAATGGAAGATCTGTATCAACGCAGTGAAAACCCAGATCATCCTCTTCCCACACTCCAATTCTTCCAGACTTGTTCCGCCTGAGGATTGTAAAATTAGCCTAAACAACACAACGGTGGAATGGGCCAAATCAGTTGTCTATCTTGGCGTTACCATGGACAGCATGCTTATTTTCAGGGAGCAGGTTGACAAAACTGTCACAAATTGTAACGATTCGTTGAAGTTACTGTAGCACGATCAATAGAAGGTATAGATTATCCCTGAAAACCAAGCTTTCTGTCTACAAGCAAATCATACTCTCGGTCATGGGTACGGCATGCCAATATGGAAGAGTTCGCGCAAAAACATATCACCTGAAGCTTCAGCGTGTTCAAAATAAGTTCCTCAGGATGATCCTATACACCCCTCCGAGGACAAGAACATCTGAGGTCCACTATCTAGCCGAGATAAAAATGCTCGATGATCGTTTTAGTGAGTCTATCAATCGGTACAGGGCAGTTAACCGGATCATTCGCCATGGCGGACGAAAGCATGCGTGTAGGCATGTCTTTGAGTTCTTTTCTCGTTTTATTTATCAATTCCTCCTCCAGTTTTTGCTACAAAATTGTTGGAGTAGATCTCACGCTTCAGGTTTGCCCAGAAATTCTCGATGGGACGCAGCTGGGGGACGCTGAGCGGGTTCGCCGACTTGGGTACCACATCGATATTCAGCCGCTCCATCTCCTCCAACGATCGCTTAGAGTAGTGGGCCGACGCCAGATCCGGCCAGAACACCGCGTCTTTGCCCTTATGGTATTTCTTACCGAACGACGCAACTTCCGGTAGGCATTTCGTACTATAAATTTCCCCGTTCACGGCCAGTCCGGAGCGAAAGAAGAGCGGCTTTGGCATCTCCTTCTCGCTGATTGTCAGCCATAGCCCCATTAAAGAAATAAAAGAAGTCGATGAAAATTTTACCTAGCAACAGGTCAAGGCGATAGCAGATAATCGCCCAGGATGGAAATCTTTCAAGGCGGCCCTTTGCACCAACGGGGCTGCGCAGAACCCTTTAGTAAGTAAGTAAGTAAGTTACCCCAATTCAGTTATTCATGAATAATGATTGAATAATGACCGAATCTGGTGTGAGCCTATGCCAAGATCGCAGCAAGCCGTGCTTCAAAACTGACGTGTTTTATTTTTGCTGTGTCGTTTTGGCGAAAAAAAAACAAACAATAATTCGTAATTTAACTTTAAGTAACAATGCAATCATAAAATTTCTGTGCACACTTAGAATATTTTACAGTATTCGGTAATTTTTACCGAATCTCAACAGCTGAACGTTCGGTAATCCGATTTACCGGATTTTGGTGAAATTTTACAGTATTCTGGTAAAAATTACCGGAACTTGTCAAATTTTACCGAAATCCGTTAAATTGGATTACTGAACTGTTCAGCTATTGAAAGTTCGGTAAAATTACCGAATACTGCAACATTTTCTAAGTGTGTGTGCTTTGGGAAAGACGTAGTGAATACAATCGATTCTCTCCCGAAATGTATGAGTGTTGGTAGTATTTCCACGTTATTTGGTTTATACGCTTCGCCACCGCACCCGGAAGAAGAGTTAAAGGGTGTTCACAGTAAAATTGCATCACTTTCAATAAGCTGTTAGTGAGTTTCATTGTGAAATGTGTCGTAGTTTTGAAAATGGAGTCGAAGGAACAGCAAGTGCGCGAGAACATTTTGCACACGCACCTCGACAACCCACTTATTTCGCACCGAGCCATCGGAAAGATGTTAAAAATTCACCAGTCTACAGTGTCTCGTGTTTCGGGGAACGTTTAATTGTCGATCGGAAGAAAGTGAGTGGTAGAAAAAGTGTTCCGTACTGTGTGAAAGATCACAAGCTAGTGGTGCGCAAACCCAGCTGTTCCGTTCAGGATTTCGAGAAAAAGCTGCACTTGACCAAAAGTTTCGTGCAGAAAGCCAAGAAGCGAGCCGGGTTCCGTTGATGAAACCACACTGCTGCATCATGGACGATGAAACACACGTAAAAGCGGACTTGAGGCGAATTCCCAGCAACCAGTATGTGACTGCGAAAGACAAGTTCGATATTCCAGAGTCTCTCAGGAAACAGCAAGTGTCAAAGTTCCCCAAGAATTTCATGATTTGGTAGGGGATTTGTTCGTGTGGTAAACGGAGCAAGCCTTTCGCGATCATTCAACTGTAATTGGTCAAGTATACATGAATGAATGCCTGAAAAAACGACTGCTTCCGTTTTCCAAAACACTCAACGTTCTTACAATTTTTGGCCGGACCTACCGTCTTGCCAGTACTCCAAAGATGTTCTGGAGTGGTACAAGAAGAATGGTGTCTTTTTCGTGCCGAGGGATCTTAATCCCCCAAACTCTCCAGAGTTGCAGCCAATTGAAAAATATTGGGCTATAATGAAGCACGAATTTCGTAAGCATCCGAAAGTTGTCACTACAGAACAGAAAATGTTGAAGTCATGGTTGAAAGTGGAAAAAAATGTCGGTTCAAGCGTTGTACAAAATCTTATGCGTGGTATTAAGGCCTGTACTCGAAAAAATGCACAATTTTTATCCGTGTGTAACTTTTTTGTCCGTGAGTAAACATTGATAAAAATCTGAGTATAACTAGTTTGGAGTAAATTGTTTACATGAAATTTTTTTTCATCACAATCAGTTCATGGAATATCCGACTGCGACCACGGGAGGGATCAGAAAACAACTAGGAATCACCCATACAATTGTGTCTCGGGTGGGAAAATCGCTTAAGGAGTCCCAGACGACCGAGCGGCGGGCTGAAAGTGGAAGACAATCGAAGACAGCTGACCCTGTGAAGGCCCGGAAGGTGTTGGATTATTACAAGTGTAATCCGAACCTTTCGATTCGCGACGCGGCTCTGAAGGCAAAGTGTTCCGCCTGGTTCGTTCAGCAAACCTTGAAACGAGCTGGGCTTCGTGTACTCAAGGTCCGCAAGGCACCGAATCGGCGTGATCAACAAAACACGGCCGCCAAATCCCGCGCAAGGAAGCTGTATCGAGAGTGGTTATCGAAACCGATGTGTGTTGTTATGGATGACGAAACCTACATCAAGGCAGACGTAAAGCAGATACCGGGGCTGGTGTTCTACGTTGCCAAATCACGGTTTGATGTTTCGAAAGACATAAGGGAAAAGAAAGCAGACAAATTCGCCAAAAAATACTTGCTCTGACAGGCCATATGCCAATGCGGTAAACTGAGTAAACCCTACATCACAACGGGTACCATCAACAGCGAAATTTACCACAGCGAGGAAATCCAGAAGCGTCTGTTGCCTTTCCTGCGGTCCCACGGAGGCGAGACAGTATTTTGGCCGGACCTGGCATCATGCCATTACGCGCGATCGACGTTGGATTAGTACAGAGACAATAACGTTGGTTTTGCAAATTCACCAGAGATCGTCCGGTGGAAAGATTTTGGGCCATAATGAAGGCTAAAGTTTGAAAATCGTCCAAGGTGCTTAAGAACGAGCTGTAGTTGAAGAAAGAATGGATGAAAGTGAATGAAAAGGTCGGCTCCACCATTGCACCAAATGTAATGAGAGGTCTTAAGCGAATGGAGCGGGCTTTCAGCGATGGAAACGAAATTGAATAAAATAGTTATGCCGAAACATAATGCATATGTATTAGTCCCTGAAAGATTCAAGAAAATCTGACTTAAAATAATTTTTTTGGGAATACTTTTGTCTGGTTCATTTTTTTCGTATACAGGCCTTAAGAAGAAAGTTCGGGCTTTTGGATTTGGCAAAGAAATACAGTGAAATAAATATACCTAAACTAAGTTATACATTGTATTTTATTCCCTGAATATTTCATGACAATCGGTTGAGAGACTTGTTTTTGAGGACGAGTTTAAAGTGATGCAATTTAACTGTGGACACCCTTCACACCAAATTAATTTTGTTTATTAGTTTGGGACATCCCGGCATAAATTATTAAGTTTGAGTGTTTTCCGGCTTTTTCGCGAGTAAATCGATGATTATTAGCAGTTTTGAAGTTCGATATAGAGTCACCTCCTTGCAGGGGTTTTGATTATTGGCAGAGTGTGGGAAAAGAAGAAGAAGAAGAAGTGCATGTAGAAAATTACCATTTGCTTGTCAGAAGCAGCCAGCGAAGACAACGCGCATGCGCACGTGATAGGCTGCCACATAATTTCAGATGCATTCACCACGTGGTGTACAGAGTATTGTTATGCAGGTTGCATATCTAACGGGCGGTTTAGCAACGTTATCATTTGCGATTATTTTGTCGCAAGTGCATGATAATAATTACAAGTGAGTGTCATTAAGGAAGCGGCCAAGGGTGAAATCAATCTGATTATAACTATATTACAATAACCTTATTTTTAAATAATACGAAATACGTGTCTGGTTTGGAAGTTTAACATTTCCAAATCTGGAAGTGTGTTGCAGTGCCCTCATCCAAATGATATCGGTAATGTTTACATGCGGGGTTTATTGTAACCTCGGAATGGGCGTGACTCTCCAAACTTCTAGGTGAATGTTGCAGAGTACATTTTTTTAACAAAAAAATCATAAGCGTATAAACTCACGCTTACAAATTAGTTGTTCGAGTTTGTCTGCAACTGGTGATCAACCATCCATCCTAATTTTCGTCTTCTTGTGGAGAACCGTAAACACTGTCCGGAAGAAACAGGATAACGTCAGGTCTCCTTTAGTATTGTATGTGCTGCAATGCACCCCCTGATGATTTCTCGGCTGTGTTGAAACCAATAGAGCTGATTTTTTTATGTAGTTAAGGTCTATGATAAACTTCCTACCTACCGAAAATCAGCGTAATTTAATTCAAGATAGCCGTGAAAATAGTGTTAATGAATGTTGCTCCCCACCGTACTACAGGAGACTTGACTGCATTCAGTGTTTGTTCGGGCCGACCAAGGCCGCGTAGCCACTCATAATGAACAAAGCTTAAATACAATTAATGCGGATTAACGCCTTTGACTACCTAAAGCGTTCAGTTTGACTGCAAAATTTGGTGCAGCTGATTTCTGAACTGATCATGATGTGGGCTTTTAAATAGCATAATCAAAAACTCCCATATCCGCTACGTGAAATAATAATAAAAAAACAGCTCCACAGTGACTTCAGCGTGCCTAACAAGCGATGAACCCGATTTGCATTTTCAATTATATGTCATTAACATTGAACTGAATATCATCTCGTATGTACTTGTTTGACTTTATGTACGGTTTTACCTGCCGTAAGGGGCTTGGAGGCATTAATCTCTCACTTGTTGCTGTTCTCTTTAGCAGATCGTAGCTCGTTTGCTCACCTCCATGAATGAGAGATGCATTTTGGTCTAGTTCATTCATTAATACGTGCCCACGACTGGCATGAGCGCTCAGCTGCTTCACAGCACGCGTTGTTCTGCTCATAAGGCTTGCACATCATGTGTGTCCACTCGTGAATACAGACATAGCTTCTGTGCATCAGCAGAAAACCGTTTGCCGTGCTGTGGACTGAAGTACCTACGTAGAGTTAATGACGCGACACTACCGCACAGACTGGTTACTGGATAGTTTGGTTAGTTCTAGGACAAAACACACGATGGTAGGTGTATGTAAATTACTGAGCTGAATAATAAAATACAGTAAGCTTGCTGATTATGCAATAATGTCGCACCGTCCGGTGGATTGGGATTGGTGACATCAAAACCAGTCGTAGAATGGACGAGCCATGTCTAAGTGATTGCGAAGATATTTTGTCGCAAGTGCGGTTAATGATTTCATGAGTTTACTTAAGTATGTCTTTTAATGAAAAAATTCTGGAAATCTTGATCGTTGTATAGTTTCACGGTATATTAACGAGACTTCAGCAGAACTTGACTAATTCGATTTTTTTTTGGGTTGAGGGCTGAGGCATTGTACATTTGAAAAATTTCCGTCTCCAGGTTCCTCGTTTTCCCCGACAATGGTACTTCCGCCCCAGCCCAAGTAACAATTTTAGTTTTATTCCAACCATATAGCACTTCTGCCGGCTTTGTTGATAAAACTACATTCAAAACTGTTTTGACTACCAACACCTCCTCTATGCTTCTTCAAAGCCGAAATTTGTACACAGTGGCCCACTCTATAGACGATTGTGAAAAGAAGTTAATAAAACCTTTATAAGACTACACAAATTTTGAAAATGTTCTAGTGGAAGATGTTATGACCACTTGAGAACCTTCATAAAACCCATTGGCTGCCATGAAAACCAGCATCAGGCCAAATGGATACAGCTGTCAAACTTCACTGTGATATCGTGGTTGGATTTGCTTTGTTGGATTCTTGCCCTTCGAATTCATTTATCAGTAAATAATATCTAAGAAAAACGTTCTAGTGATGCGGGAAATTTTGTTTGATATTGAAATATCCAAAACAAATTGACTTTTTTACAGCGAATTTTATTTTTATGGTGAATATTGTCACAATTAGAGCCGAAAATTAATGCGCCTCGGAAATTATACCAGTTAACAACAAGAAAAACAAAATTAAAACAAATAAATCCGTTAATTTAATCATGACTTTCCTAAAAATTGTTTCCAGTTAATTTGCATAACATTTAAAATTTGGTGCATTTTAATTATTTCAAACATTTCAATATGGCGATTGGAAAAAATCAATTTATCTTTGCCATTGCAAATCACTACTATAAATCTATTTGGTAATGTTTTCTGCCGTTATAAAATCATATGACTTCCACAATGTCAATTTGCTGTTTAAGGCATTTACTGGAGGCACAATTGTTTTAAACTGACCATAATAAGATAATACACTAAGTAGCAAAAAAAAAAGCCGAGCAAAATTTTCCTTCCAAAAAATGCGTTGGTCAACCTTCTGTCACTTTGTCAATTATCAATATTTTTGGCTGAAAATTTCACAACACTATAATCAATGTATAGCCTTTATGTGATCAATATTTCATATTGATAAAATTTATAAATTTGAAGTTATCATAACATATGTCAAAAAAGTCATTTTTGGAAATAGCAATTTCAAAAATCCGTATTTCTGTGAAAAATTTAGATGCCGTATTATAAATTGCTCCATAGCTTAAAATAATACAGAAAATCATGTGGACAAAATTTCAACTGTTTCCATCAAGTGGTTTGGGCTCCAGCTGGCGTCAAAGTTGACGCACCAACATGAGTATTTCCCTTTTTCGCCCGATATTAACCATGCTGAAACATCGGTGCAAAAAAAAGCCGAGGTGAATTTTATTAAAAATACTGTATAATACTGTATACGTAGTTTTCACAAACCAATTCATATTGAATGCCATATTTGTAAAGTTCTTCGTGGGTTACACTAGTTATTTGGGATATTTCACGCGTAACAAATCATGTGTATTAATAAGATGAATTCACCTCGGCTTTTTTTTTGCACCGATATTTCAGCAAGGTCAATATCGGGTGAAAAGGGGAAATACTCATTTTGGTGCGTCAACTTTGACGCCAGCTGTAGTCCAAACCACTTGATGAAAACAGTTCAAATTTCGTCCACATAATTTTCTGTATTATTTTAAGCTATGGAGCAATTTATAATACGGTATCTAAATTTTTCACAGAAATACGGATTATTGAAATTGATATGTCCAAAAATGACTTTTTTGACATATGTTATGATAGCTTCAAATTTATAAATTTTATCAATATGAAATATTGGTCACATAAAGCCTATACATTGATTATAGTGTTGTGAAATTTTCAGCCAAAAATATTGATAATTGACAAAGTGACAGAAGGTTGACCAACGCGTTTTTTGGAAGGAAAATTTTGCTCGGCTTTTTTTTTGCTACGGAGTGTATGAATGAGTCCTGAAACGGCATTTTAAAACAGCATTTTACGAGTTCGTTAAGTCGAAATAAAACCATTGAGAGGAGTAAAGGGAATTTGAGAAAACAAGGTTTTAAGCTCGTTGTGAAAAAGCTGTGTTGGGTCTCATAATCGTGACTAAAACATGAAACTTATTGGAACCTTTTCGGCCATAATAAATCCAAATTAATTTCTAGGGGCTATCATAAAACTTTAATAAATTTTTAAAAAGCTGGATGGTTTTGGCAATGTTACTTGTCCATTCTTACTCCGTAGTCGAATCTTCTAACTTTGCTCGACATCGAAACAACCTCTCAGCCGGAGTACAGATACACGATCTTCATCCAAAGCCTGGATTTGCTGGTCTGTTGTATTTTTCCCGACAATACCGTCAATCGATACTACAAGAGACTCGACATCTACAAAAGCTCTTCTTGGATTGCTCCTTTCGTAGCCTAGAATCTCATCGAACAGCTTTTTCCAAGAGTTTTCATGGGTTTCGACTGATTTCGTTCCATGCTTCAGCGATCCAATCAATACTCTCCCTTAAGGATACGTATTCCAGACGTTGTTCAAAGGACAAATGCTTATTCTTCAAAACAAGTTTCAACATCGGTTCCGGTTGTACCTGGCTTTGATTAGATTAATCATCGACTGATCCGTGTGCTGACATTCTGCCGTCACGTTTGGTAGCAGGTATTTACCTGAATTGATCCATCATCACTTTTTAAATCTGTTACTCATGATTTACTCGACAATACTCTGCAGCTCGAGACACGAAGCTAATCACAGGGTCGACGCACTACAGGGCAACTGGAAGGGCTTCGCGGAGTAAAAGAGGCACTCAAAGATTCAAATTGTGGGTATTTCTCCGGACACCCGGTGTCCTGCAGACACCGGTGTTCGGTGGACTTCTCTTGGTAGACCAGTTCCACCACAGACCGGTTCCAATACCGACATGGCATTGCTGTGGATACAGTTCCACAGTTGGAACCGTATCTACAGCGGTGCCTGTGTCGGTGATGGAACTGGTCCGTGGTGGAGCTAGGTTTGCTCGGAGAGAGCTACGGCAAGGTGATGGATTGTCGTGTTTGTTGTTGGAGGGTGTGATTCGAAGAGCTGAGATAGACACGAGTGGCACGATCTTCAGGAAGTCTGTCCAACTATTTGGCTTCACCGACGACGTTGATATCGTAGCACGTAACTTTGAGACGATGTCGGAAACGTACATCAGACTTAAGGCTGAAGCTGGTAGGATTGGGCTTATGATCAATGCGCTGAAAACAAAATACATGAAGGAAGAGGCTCACGAGAAGACAGTGTTAGCCTCCTAGCACGAGTTCAGATCGACGGTGATGAAATCGAGGTAGTAGACAAATTTGTGTATCTGGGCTCATTGGTGACCGCCGATAACGACACCAGCAGAGAAATACAAAGGCGCATTATGGCTTTGGACTCCGAAGGACGCTAATATCGAATAAAGGTTGCCGAGCCACAAAGTTGACCATCTACAAGACATTAATTAGCCCGGTAGTTCTCTACGGCCACGAAACATGGACATTGCTAGTGGAGGACCAACGCGTCCTTGACGTCTTTGAACGGAAGGTGCTGCGTACCATCTACGGTGGAGTGCAGCTGGAAGACGGAACGTGGAGGAGGCGAATGAACCACGAATTGCACCAGTTGCTGGGAGAACCGCCCATCGTACACATCGCAAAAATCGATCGACTACGATGGGCTGGGCACGTTGTAAGAATGTCAGACGACAGCCCTGTGAAAATGATTCTCGAAAACGAACAGCATTTCAAGAGTTCATGAAGTCAAAATAAAACCTTTGATAGGAGTAAAGATTGGACTCGGAAAAAATGCGACACTTTGTTTTGGGTGTAACTTTTTATCGCGTGGGTAAAAATTAATGAAATTTTGGGTAATACTAGCTTAAAGTGTTATGTTTATGTGTGCAAATCGCGATCTGTCAAGTAGTTTTCAAGATGCATTCGAAACAAGAAGAGCTACGCCAGCAAATCTTGGGTGCGATGATCGATAATCCTGGTCAGTCGCACAGATGGATCGGCAAAAGGCTTGGAAACCACCATTCCACCGTGTCCCGCGTTGTGAAGATGTTCCAAGAGACGAAGACCATCGAGCTGGAAGCGGCCAAAAGCCGAAAACGGAATACCCAGAGAAGGCACGGAAGTTACTGCAGTACTTTGAGAATAACCCGTACCTTTCCACCCGAGACGTGGCCAAAAAGGTCAATTCGTTGAAGTGGTTCGTCCAGCAGACCACGAAGCGGGCTGGGCTACGTGTTTTTAAGGTCAGGAAGGCGCCAAACCGGCCTGACAAGCAAAACACGGTGGCTAAATTGCGCTCGTGGAAGCTGTACCGTGAGTGGCTATTCAAGCCAGGCTGTCTCGTCATGGACGGCGAGACATATATCAAGGTGGACACCAAACAAATCCCCGGCCTCGAGTTTTTGGAGGTTCCGTCCCGAATGGAGGTTCCGGAAAAGTTCCGGAAGAGAAAAATGGACAAATTCGCGAAGAAGTACCTGTTGTGGCAGGCGATCTGCGAGTGTGGACGGTACAGCAAGCCGTTCGTTACAACCGGCACCATGAACGGGCAGATTTATCGAGAGGAATGCTTGCAGAAGCACTTGCTATCTCTCACCGTGGTCCCACGCTGTTCTGGCCGGATCTCGCCAGCCTGTAATGGATTGGTACGAACCGAAGGGCGTTAATGCGGTCCCGAAGGAGGCGAACCCGCCAAATACACCAGAACTTCGTCCGATCGAAAAGTTTTGGGCTATATTGAAGCAGAAGTTGAAGAAAAGCGGAAAAACATTCGAAACCGATGAAGCTTTGAAGAAAAACTGGGAGAAATTGTGTACGCAAGATGGACAAAGCCTCGCCCAAGATCTCATTAGCAGTGTTAAGGGAAATGTACGAGCATTCAGCTTGGGGGAGGTAATTATATAAATAAATTATGCCAAAACATAGCTAATATATAGTTATTTAATCCCTGAAAGTTTGAGAAGTATCCGATTTAAAATGAATTGGTGATCATTTTTGTGTGTCTCATTTTTTCCGAGTCCAGTCTTTAAAAGGAATTTGAGAAAACAAGGTTTTAAGATCTTTGGAAGCAAGCTGTATAGGTTCTCATAAACCTGACTAAAATATGAAACCTATTGGCACCTCTTGATGCCATTATAAAACTTAATTGATTTCTAGTGGCGTTAATAAAACTTTGATAAAACTTTTTTTTTCTGATAGAATAGTCAATTTACAGAAAGTTTGCCCAAGATTTCGGTTTTGTTCAGTGTGTGAATTCCTACAGGCATTTTACATCAGGTGGAAAACTCAGATCAGTAATTTGTTTGACAGAAAAAACTGATTGTCGCTTTTGTTCATGCTGCTTATAAAGCAGGTTGTTGCAACATGTGTGCGAATCACAATTACAGCAACTTGTCTCTTTCCCATCATTGATACAACATTTTGTTGTTTTCTTTCGTATTTTGTTATAAATATAATAAATTAAAGTTAACACATAATGAGGGTTATTCCGAGAGTCTAGTGACGTTTGTCACTTGGCGAAGTGAGAAATACCTGCAGTGACGTGACTCTTCTGGGCAAATCAAATGAAGAGTCACGTCACTGCAGGTGACATTTCTCATTTCACCAAGTGACAAACCGAGTCGGAGTCTCGGATTAACCTGTCAATATAATATGACAAAACTTTTTTATTAGAATTTCTCGTCATTGAAAACTGGCCTACACTCAATCCACCACGATCATTTCAAAGAGGAAGTGTTCACCTATCCAAAGGAATTGGAGGTTTACATGGGTAGCCTTTGTGCCACGAGCAATTTACGGAAGAAGCCATTCTTCACGTTTGTCAGTTAGGCCCTAAAGAAAAAGCTTTGTCAATATTATCATTGTTGCAGAGTGAAAGAATAACGGGTGTATCACTCGTCAAAGTTATCTCATGCTTTAAGATAAAAATAGTGAATATTTGACACACTGGTCTGGATTTATTCGTGTTCAACCTCTATGGAGAATTTTGGAACTTTAAGAAACATATGTTAGTTTCAATTAAATCCACGAGCCTCAGTTATTAATTAAATCAGCATAAAATGCAGGCTAGCGCACTGAATTCCAGACTAAAAGCCATGATTTAAATAATAATACAGAGTGCTCTGACTGTATTTAACAAATGTCAAGTTCCCACAATTAGAATGCCCGAGAACAACATCCGCATGAGGGGTCAATCTGTCCATCTGCCTGTTTAGGCATATACATTTAAAGCGAGAATGATCATAGTCGTTGGAAGCATACCCAGGTAACCAATAAGCAGTTCCAAAGCGTCTTTACGGCAGCCTATCAAGCAATTAAGTAGCCTTAAATACCACTTTTGGCCCAATATATGGCTGCTTTACTGCAATGCTATGATAATGCTTCATAAATGCTATTTTGCATTCGAAATGCTTATTACAGGCTACAAGCATTTAAATAGCATTTGAAATGCAACTTTACAACAGATACCATTCAAGATGCTGATATAATGCTAATATAATGCTTGTAGCATCTGAAATGCAGATTTAGGGTTGATTTACTGCATATACTAATGCTTATTGGTTACATGGGTAGATTGAACCATTGAAAAAATAAGTGTAACAACTTTGGACTAGCTCATGCATAACATGATTGCTACTTACTCGCTTCAAAGCCAACTTTCAATGTGAAACGCTGAGGTATCTTATCCTGTTACGAATTCATTTAGTAAAAAGTAAGGGTCGAAACGAATCGATCGAAACGCCGAAAGTAACCGTAACAAATGATCCCAACAAGCGCAGCCCTGATAGCCGAAGCACGTTTTGAAAATTTCTACAGTTGCTTATCACCCTTCGACATTGATAACTTTATATATGTAGGAAACGACAGCACAAGCTGCTTGGATGACAAGGTTACTGACAAATCATTTAGGTCAATATACCTACCTACTGGCACCAAACTGGTCTATCGAATTAAACTGTCCGAACAGTCAGATGCTTCAGGTGCGGATACCCGGTTGATGGCGTTGTTGATTTTGGTTAATCGCTCGTCGCAGCTCATATCCTCGAGTGTGTGGACACCGATGTTTGTACTAATGACACTGACTGATGTACCATGTGTAGGTACGTACTACACCAACGGCTTATTGACCGTGAGACAAACCGGCAAAAATGCGTGTAAACGACTATAATCACTTAGCCGATAGATGGTGGCGTCAGGTAGAATGTTGATTTACCTTTGAAAAAGATATTTTTTTCCCCGACGTGACTAGTATTGAGGCAAGGGTTTTCCTGTTTGAAAAGGAAGTAATGATTTTCAGTTATCAGTTCAGTGGCGTTTGAATTGGATTTGTAAGATTTAGCAAAGCTATATCCGTTGGCTTAGTTTATAGAGGGGTTCGATAGGCGTCATCGGAAGATAATTGAATAAATCACTTGAAAACCAAAAATACTTACTTAATCGTTGAGATTGCGATCCCGATTTAAAAGAATACAAACGAACTATTGGAATAATTCAATTCGGTTGAACCTCCACCGTACCTCAATTTTCAGCCGATCAGTGCTAATGGCTAAAACACTTACATCAGATCAACAGCCTAATAAGTCTCGGTCTTGTCGAGGTCAAGTCTAACGCACGACAGACAACGACAAACCTTCAAACCCTGCTTAACAGGTTGATGCAAATGTTTTTTTGTTTTGTTTTTGTTCATGGCTACATTCTGTGCAAAAGATGTTGTACGACTGGCTTGCTCTTAACCTATCTGGTTCCAATTTTTAGCGACATTCGTGCTCGATTTGCCTTCGATGTTGTTCGGGCGGAAATCAATCAGGCATTGCTAAACTTAATGGCCAGATTAGCCGTTGAGGTTTGTGGGTGCCGTCATGCGATCGAAATATCTTTGGCCAATTCTTGCGAACATTGCATTGATTGCGTATTATTTACGTTTAGAGTAATCGTGATACATTTGAGAAGTGCCTGGAAAAAACCCTATTACCAGAAAATGTATCAATATTCGCCTCTGTTGAGGACTGACTTTATTTAAATTTGAACAATCCAAGTGTGCTCGATCAATTTAGAACTTGTTTTGGATTAGCAACTATATAGTCTGTTATTTAAATCTTATTCCCGTAAATAAACAGACACTGCACAGTGGTTCCCCCATAGGCCATTAATACAAAAAATTGATTTCGAGAAATACTTGTTTCTATCTCTGCATTGCTTTGTATAAGATGTATGTTTCAATGCTTGATTTTGAAGGTTTTAAACGAAATTTTTCGAAATCGGGTCGTATATTTGAGAGTAATTGGTATGCAAAACTCAACATTTTATAAGTGATATATTCGTCATTCATTTATTCGTCAGTTAAACTTTTTTCTAAATAATAGTATGTATACTTTTATAGATATTTACTTTTAATAAAGTTAATTTTGAAATTTTATGTCAACTACAGTGTTGAATTTAAAATTTTGTTCACTAGAAATGCACTCAAAATAGTGTCTTTTGACAATATAAAAGAGAATAATTGGAATTTATTGGCATACTTAAAACAACTTCCCCCCTTGATCCCCTTCACTAAACCTTCATCAAAATTTTCCAAAATGTATTGACTTCAACTTGTAGTAAGATCCAGCTGCTCATATCTGCGCCCAGGTTTGCTGTGATTAGTTTTTGTGGCTCATATTAAATAATTGCTTTTTCTCTTAGAATGTATGTACAGAAATAATTGACTTACACATCTTTTCCCCTCGCTTCCTCTCACCGAACCTTCAACAAAACTTCATTGAGAGTATTGACTATGCAATTGTTTGGAATCCGTGCAATTTTCCGCATGAAATTGTTTACATTCCAAAATTTCAATTGTAGACAAAACTGAATCAGGAAGATGCCCCATACCTTCCATAACGTCTTCAAACGTCAGGCTCACTGCAGAAACCACACCATCTGTCTCCACATCTCGAGATGGGATGTAGACGTAGTACTCGGCATTATAACCTACGTCACTAGCAATTTTATACGTAGGTGCAGTAACACGCAGTTTGTTTCGGTTGACCTGATTAAATACGGTCCCCGGATAACGACGCGTAAAATTTCTTTCAATACCCAAACAGTCTAGGGTTTTCAATTTCAGTCGAAAGTAAGCAACCCAAGGAGAAGACGGCTGGTAACAACGCGCCCTAAAAACATCGTTGGGAGGCAAGACGCCCCGCGTGGAATCATCCATGAAATATTAAATTGAACATGAAACAAAATAATATTAATAAAAAGACGCCTTTCTACGCCATGGTTTGATGTAGATCGTTTAAGTGTCTTATATCTAATACATTGTTTAAAACTACAGTGTTTGAAAACTGAGTACGCTCAATTCTGTTATAACGCGATTTCTTTTTTAAATTTTGTTCTCATGTAAGATACTTTGATACTTTGATTTTTTTTGTGATTTTTTTAAACTTGTAGCATTACATTTGGTTTAAAATTGAGATCACATGATCAACAATAGGCACCTAAACAATTTGAATGTACAACATTAAGGCTCAACTCAGATTGATGTATTTCCGAGCAGTTTTTGTCAAAGCATCAGTTCAGAATGCAAAATGCACTCGTCTCTTTATTCCGTTTACTATTTCAAGCTGAACAATTAAATAGGTCCTAAGTAACAGAGATTCTCTTCGTCGACTTTCTTTTTCGATAATAGTGTATCAATCAAATTTTCTGATGTGTTTGACGTATTAGATCATTAATTACGCTTTATATTGCCGTACTGTGTGTTGAAAGTACTTGAATACGGTTTGACATAGCCGTAGAAATGCAAAGAGATAGGCGAGGAGTCTTCTAATGTTAACTAGGACCTAATGCATTATTCAGCTTGATTTCACGAAAGTTGACGCTTGCTCGCGTGCCTTTGAATTTTGCGAAAAAGCAGCCTTAATCGATGAAATTCTGATTTTTTTTACCTATCAATCGTCGTAATCCATGGATTACAGTTTGACATTATTATATGTTTTGGTGTTTGGCAAAATATCTTCAAATTCGGTAAAATTATAAAATATCTATAAAATATTTAACAATGGATAATCAGCAAATTACAAAGGGTAAGAAAATAACTCAAACAATAGCAGTTAATTTTAAAAAATATGCTTTTGTTTCAGGATATTGGGAAATGCAGTCCATTTCTCGAATGCATCTTTTTGAAATTTGGGTTTCTGAAGATGGCACAGATTCTGAAAAATCTAGAAAAGTTCTAAATGCAATTCTTCAAACGTTTTCCAACAAGGAGAAGCTGCAGCTTGGTGAGTTAAAAACACGAGTTTTTTACGTGTGTAAGAAACTTTCTGCAATGTGGAAAGCAACTTAAAGAAATAAACCGAAATTGATAAATCGGTAACGTGGCTGACTTAATGCAACAGAGGATTTTCACTTCCACACACCAAACAACAAAAAACAACCATCTCCTCCACGTTGTCGCCCTAAGAAGAACTTTGAAGAATATAGTAAGCGCTCTAAGCGACGAAAAGTAGCTCAACTGAAAGTGTGACGAATCCGCTTTAAATACTTTTGCGTCATGTTACGGCTGACGATAATATCGAAGTTGATCCTGATGATATATTGTCATTGATTGTTGAGGAAAACCTAACAAAGCATCAGTATCTTCTGATCAGGAGTTTCGTTAACGGTAAAAAAGCTTCTATCGTTTTTCCTTCATATCAGATATTCATTTAAATTCTTCAAAATATAAACTTGTTTTTTTTAAATAAATATTTATATATCTTAGGAAAATGCTATCCCAAAGACGAGATCATTAAAACTGAAACATCAGCCGAAATTGAGTTACAAAGTTTGCTGGACCACACTGCTGAGAGAATAGTTCAGTCGTAGCCAAACAAAATGCGCAATAATCCTCTAGCGGAGATAATTTTGTTAGGGAAACGGGGGTTTGACGGCAGCTCAGGACATAGCGAATATAAGCAGTCCTTCGAAGATTCAACCACGGAAGATAGAAACCTTTTCGTTGCGTCTTACGTTCCTCTTCACTTGATGATGAAATCATCTCTAGACAGTGATGGGGTTCTTTGAAAAACCCACGTTCTTCATCGACTAGATATTGTCGACCTATCCGGTTTCGATTCTGGCAAGGAATTAAGTCAGCTGTCTTTTGCAGAGGGAAAATACTTTAAGAAGAAAATTGACCAGCTGCAAGCCACTGTAATTAGTCATGATTCCACTTCCCATGTTAAGCACAAACTTCAGTTCACCATGGTAGATGGGAAAGTTTGTAGTGCATTGACGGAAACATGTTCATCCAGGTAACTTAAGTTAGTTTCAACTTAACTAAATAATATAACCCACAACTTTTTAGGTGCTACGTATGTGAAGCCACACTGAAACAAATGAACAACATTGACGATTGCTTTACAACGAAAAGTTGATGAAAATCGGTACGAGTTTGGGTTGTCACCATTAAACGCAAGAATTCGCTTTTTTAAATATTTCATTCACTTGTCCTATCGTCTTGATGTAAAAAAGTAGCAGGTTAGGAGTGCCGAAGACAAAGAGTTGGTGGCAGCTAGGAAAATGATGGTGCAAATGAAGTTTAGAGAGAAATTGGGTCTTAATATTGACAGGCCACAATGTGGTGGATCCGGGAGTTCTAATGATGGCAAAACGGCTAGAAAATTCTTCAAGTTTTCAGAAAAGGCTGCCGAAATTACTGGATTGAAGAAAGAATTAATAAACAGGTGCAGATTTATCTCTAGTTTAGCAATTCTAATCTTATCTATTCAATAGCAGATTGGTTAATTAACCAATTCATGAAAAAACTTATTTTTATTTATCGTTAAAAATGCGGAGCTTTGCTGTATGTCTAGCGTCTCGATATGAAATAAAAGTAGAAGAGTTCAGAGAATATGCTCTTGCTACTGCTAGGATGTTAGTGACGGAGTCTCTTGGTACAATCTTCCTGCTACTGTACACAAGGTACTAATCCATGGATCAGACATTATTAGTAGCGCACTGTTGCTGACTGGAGAACTGTCAGAGGAAGCTGCAGAATTCAACAACAAGAACGTTAAAGAATTCAGACTAAGTAATACGAGAAAGAATTCTCGTACAGCGAAGAAAGCGAATCTATTACAAAGGTTACTTTTGTATTCGGACCCTGTTACAACTGGATTGAGAAAAAATTCCAACCGAAAGCAAGGAAGATATGGTTCAAGATACACTTAATTTGTTATTCATATGATTAATTTGTTTTTTATTAGTTTATAAAACTAAGTTGATAAGTCATAAATAATTCACTAATTGATTTCATGGAGAACAGTTCTTTTCAATTATGAAACTTAACTCATATAAATATAGTTAGAGAATATTTAGTCCAAGATATATCGATGGAGTACGATTTTTTTTCTCTTCCTATGAGATTGTAATTCCGACTTTTATGCACTTGTTTTCATACCTCGCCAATAAACTTTGTTTTTCTTTATTTAATTGGTTTCTTGCCTTAGGCTGCTTTGCTACTGTCCCTTACACGCAATATAACTACAAATAATCTTTGAAGATCACTTTAATGTCATTTCACTATAGATACTTCTGTGTGTTGAACCGAGAGTCACGCAATTCTCCTGACTAGTGCGTTGGATTCAAAGTTCATTCAAAAGAATTTATTGTTATTAATCTCGTATTAATGCATTATAGATGTAATGATATTAATGAAAATAATGTTTTTGAACTTAGTGATAAAAAATTTCTAAAATGTAAGTGATGGTACTGAAAATATTCAAACGGAATTAAAAAAAAATATTAATAAACGATTGTAATAATGGACTAAAATATAAGTATCGTTTAACTAAAGTAGTTTAAGCTGTACTAATTTATACCTGTGCAAAATTCACGGTGATTGCGTGAACTGGCACGGTTATTGTCGGTGGTGGC
>JASCZW010015723.1:0-19994 GCA_034211315.2 Aedes japonicus
CGGCACGACAGTGTTGAACCGGCTACGCAGCAAATTGAGGCCCCGGTTCTGCGCGGCGAGGAGAAGAGTCGACTCGAGTCACGTCGCTGTCACATGACTTTTCTCACTCGATTCCGACAGTCGCAGCGAGTGAGGTGACTAGTTCATTCACTCGAGTGACTCCATACGCCTCGATGCGACACGGAGTTCATCCCAGAGAACTGTCAAATTTATCCATTGCCGTTTTTATTTTTTATTTCTGTTCTACCTGAATCGGCTATCAAATTTAGGGTCAGATTGTTGTCTGTCAAACGTCAGTGTGTATGTTTGCATTTTTAGCCTGTCTCGGGTTGAGGTTTGCACTGACAATAAGTTCGGCTGCACGGGATAGAAAAAACGGTTGTATAAGATTTTCGCGATAGGTGTTTACGTTCTAATCTGTTTTTTTTCGGCAGTCGGCACTCCGCAGTTTATTTTTTTTCGAAGAATTGCCTCCTGGATCAGTCAGCTGTTGTAAGTAGCATTCAAATACTTTTGGCGGAGTGAAATTTTTAGTTTATTGTTTTTGTTTAGTTCAGCAGCCAGCACATTGGGGCCAAAAAATCAATTGAGGTAGGTGGCCGTTCAATTAGTGACTCAGTAAGTCTGATCTGTGCTAATAAATATTGGTGTTCAGTTCTAGATCATGAGCAGTTTTATGTTTTGCTGGAAGATGACGAGAACTATGTAGAGGATGCTTCAATCGTACGTCTGGAACGCCGGATGATAAGAGACCGATCGAATCCTTTGAATATGTCTGAGCATATGTACATTTGTTTTTATAAAACTGGTTGAATCCATGACCTATTTTTGCAATTTTTGTAGGTTTGTTAGATATTTTCGAGTGTCGAAGGACTTGTTTCGTTACCTTCTAAACATCGTTGAAACCCAACTTGGAGCAGCTGTAGGATCAACAACTGTTCAACCGGTTATCAAGCTGGCCGCTACCATGAGGTTCCTGGCTGAAGGACAATATCAAAAGGGTACCGGTAATGATCTTTTCGTTGGTATGGCCCAATCTACCATGTCGAAGTCACTAACGCAAGTGATAGATGTACTCGAGACTTACGTATGCCCAGAAGCAATAAAGTTTCCTACAGAAGAAGCCGAAAAAGATGCAATCAAGTTGGGTTTTTTCCAGAAGTCCGGATTTCCTGGTGTTATTGGATGCGTGGATGGAACTCATATTAAGATTTTCCCTCCAGGATCAGATATTCAGCACTTATACTACAATCGGAAGGGGTACCATAGTCTGAATGTAATGATTGTATGTATAGCAACAGTGAGTAAAAAAAAGCAATTATTAAATTTAATTTATATATTTTAGGTTTGTGACCACCAACTTATGATCCGGTACGTCGATGCAAACCACCCAGGAGCTAGCCACGATAGTTTTATATGGAGTGCAAGTGCATTAAGCCATCACCTTGCAGCGAACTATCAGCGTGGAGAACGAAATACTTGGCTTCTAGGTTGATTACTTTCTCAATGCATATTGAACAATATTTAATAAATTTTTATTTCTTTGTATTGTAGGTGACGCTGGCTATCCCTTAAAACCTTACCTCATCACACCATTCCGAACTACTGCCAATTCAGCTCCGAATAAAACAAAGTTCAACGAAAAACTGTCGAAGACAAGGACAACTGTAGAGAGGTCGATTGGAGTATTAAAAAATGTTTTTCGATGTACACTAGGAGCACGACAGCTACATTACAAACCTAAGAAGGCAACACAAATTGTAAACGTGAGCTGTGCGGTACACAACTTGCGTATAAAATTTAACATGCCTCTCGATATCGAAGAATGGTTGGATGTAGAAAATGTTGGAGCAGACATTTTAAACGCTGAGGATAATGATGGTGATGCCAACAGAATAAGGGAAGAAATAATGTTTTCAATTCTTTAATAATAAATGCAACAAATTATAAATTTGATAGTTTCAATCTAAGCATCAATGCTTTGAAATACAAACATAAACTGCTGATCATAACTAAATAAACCTACTATTATAATATCCATGAATATTCGAAGGATCCATACAAGTGGTGGTACTCATGAGAAATCCAGTTTCCAATGCCTAAACTACCAATAACTGATAAAGTTTACCAATGATAATTTTTATTAGGAGTGTGAAGATAACAAGTTATTAATTGAACAGTTTGCACACACACACACACACACACACACACACACACACACACACACACACACACACACACACACACACACACACACACACACACACACACACACACACACACACACACACACACACACACACACACACACATGTTCCGATCTCGTTGAGCTGAGTCGAATGGTATGCCCTCCGGGCCTCGGAACAAAAGCCGGTTTTCCAAGCGGTATATAAACCCTCCTACCTCCCGTCCACTCTCTCCCATCATGGACATTTTAGTAACCCCTACCCCCTCCCCCTCCTTAAGTTGTCCACGTGGATGGCCCCTTTATACCGTCTTTAATATTATTTTTTGATTCAAAATAGTGCAATTTCTAATTCAACAGCTTAAAGCCAATTTATTTAGAATTCTTTGCTTCCAACAAATCAAGCTTTCGCTTCTTATATTCTAGCATTGCAACCTGGTACTCTAACTCTCGTACTTTTCGTTTTTCCTCGCGAAGGAGGTATTCTTTTTGAATTTGAACTTGTCTTCCTCCAGCGGAACATTTTTCGTGCGTACTTGGCACAAGCATCGGAGTTAGCAGTAATCTGCTTCAAATACTCCGTTTGTTGGAGAAGTAAATCCGAAAAATCCTCTGCTTTTCTCTTCTTAGGGTTTCGTTGATACAGGCGTGGAGTGCCTGTTCCGGCCGGTTGATAGTTCTCTATGGCTTCTAGATCCAGATCGTAGTCCATGTGTTCTTCTGGTCGTTGCACAACCGGCGGTGATTCAACCGACTGTGACGCGGCCGGCGGTGGCGCAATTGGCAGACCGAACACTGATCCTATAACCAAAGTTCAATAATTAATTATTTGGATATCAATATGCAGGTAGTAAATACTTACCGTAATGATCGACCGCTTTGTCTAGGGACAGCAAGTTTATGATCGCTTCCTCGCAAGCCGAGAAGGAGTGCATCTTGTTCGGGCCACCTCCAGTTGCCTTGGCTTCGGCCTTATTTTCCATCAATTTTTTTTGGTTTTTCCCTGAAATCGGACCACACCTGCAATAGTGAACAAAAATAAAATTGTAGCGTACATTAAATTGTTAAAATAAATAGTTTTTCATACCTTCTGCCATTCCGCCGAAGATCTTGATGGTGACCCAAGACTATTCAGCGCCGTCGTGGTTTCCGCCCACGCTGACTGAAAAATCGGCTTCGTCATCATTGCTCCTTCGGCAAATTTGAGGCCCTTGGCTACCGTGGGGTTCTCCTCCATCCGGCGCACCAACTCCTCAAACTGCTTACGGTTAGTTACACGCAGCCTAGGGAAGAATTTAAACATAAATTAAACTGTATTTAGCAATTTAAAATACAAACAAAATATGCTTACTTTTTGGCTTCCATTTTTATCCACGAGTCGGCAACTTATGAGGAGACGACTTCAAACGTCACGCGCAAGCGACTATAGTCGACTATAGCCGACTGTGAGAATGCAGTGAGTGTTCATCAGCGTTCATCCGAGGTGACTTTTCTCACTGCATTCGCCAGCCAGAATCAAGTGACTCAAGTGACTCGAGTCATCTCACCTCACTCGCCGCGCAAAATAAGCTCAGTGATTGTTTGCCAGTAGCCCGGCATTGGCATCCGACGGTCCGGCAGCGGCATCGTCGTTTCGCGGTAGTGTGCCGACGGCTTGTTTGTTAGCGGCAGCCTTTGCTGCTCGCCGTTCTACAGCGTCGTTTTTGCTGCGCATCATCGCCACAGCGATCGGTAGTGGCGGGTTTAAACTTGCCACTTCGAGCAGATGGCCGAGCGCCGGAGAAAGGTCGGACCGTGGGTAGAACAACGTCGCGAGAAAGCACTGTGCTACAAGCACAACTGAAACAAACCGGAAAACCGAGCAGAAAAATACGTCTATCGCACACGGATGCACAGCAAGAAGTGACGTCCGTTCGAGTCACCGTAGTCCCTATTGACCTCTGGAATGCATTTAGCACCAGCGATGTGTAGCCTACTATCTGTTTGCTTATTGCAAACTTCCTGCCTATCGTTTCTCGGGTCTCTTTAGCTACTCTATCTCCCCCCTCTCTCTCTCGCTCTAAAGTTCGCACTGTCAAATTATACACACCGATTATATTGTAATAGGGTTCAAAGTGCAGAAGTTCTAATTATGAAGTAAATGAATAAAGATATTAATTTTTCACTAGAACCGTTACCACTGCAGCGTACGATTCTGGAAGTGTTAACGCCAGCGACGAACAGGCATCGCCTCTTCAAGCTTCGATCCAGCCATACACAACTGACGAATTAAATCTTCGAATTCCAACAAATGAGCTCGAACCGAAGCGCCATCCTTTAAGTGCAGTCCAGCTATTTGCTTCCTGATCAGAGTCTGCCTGATTTGCTGATTTCTTTGCGAAAGTATCCTCGAAACTTTTCCACATTGCTTTCGCCGTGTCCTTGTCGCGAATGCAGCCAAGATACTCGTCTGCAACGAAGCCCACTAAAATCGATTTAGTCTTCCCGTCCATTTAATGAAATTTTGTCGCTTCAGTAGCCACATTGGGTACGTCCTTTGTGATTGCGTCCCACACCGACTCCTAATTAATTTGCAACACGGAACTCACAAACGTCGTCGCCTTTCCCGGCAATTTACTGGATTTCGTGCACCGCAGCTTCCTTACGTTGGTCGCCCATAACCTATTGAATAACGCAGAGATTCGGAGACGAAGAACAAAACCAAGTTGAACAGGAACAGTATATTTTTTAGGAATGATTAGGAAAGAATAAAGATAAAAAATAGGTAACAACTCTTGTTGCTAGTTTTTAGGACGTCGTTACCATGTGCGTAACAAGGTTGTTTGGTGGGCTTCTCGATTGCTTCGTTTTTCGACAAAACAAAAATCGAATCGGTTGAAATTAATTTTGCCAGAAAGTAAACAAAGTAACATCTGAAACTGACATTTGTCGATCACGCCTTCTTGTCTTGACATCTTCAGCCTTCCGTGTAAATGCAAACTAAAAATTCGACGGCGTGACAACAAGAAGGTGTGCAGACAGCGGAGGCCAACACGGCGTGATTATACCTTTCGAGTAGACGGCAGGAATGCAGTGCGTGCTACAAGGGCCAGGAGGCAGCACGATGCCAAGTGTGTACGCAGGTCTTTGGGCCGCAGCAGGCCAGTTAGTAGTTAAAGCCTAACTTCAGACTTTAATGTTGTCATAAGTTGCCGACTCGTAGACGTTTGAGTTTTTACCGCAGATCTGAAGCTGGCTGAACACTGATTGCCATGTGAACTCAACTCAGAATTTCAGACGGTGCAATCGAACTTGAAAGAAGGAGAAATATCTCCAAAGGTAGCCTCCACTCCAATATCAACAGTGAACAATATTGACATACAATTTCAACCACGCTTTTGGTTGTTTCAAGCGGCTTGTGAGTTGGAAGTAACAGTTTATCATTATTGTTGTTATTATCATTATTATCATTCGTGGAAGCGTCTCTGGCCGGATCAACATATTCCCGCACGTGGTGATTGAGCGGGCGAAAACATGGGATACCTAATTAATGTGGGAATGTGAAATTGAATGATAGACAATCGGTTGAAATAATTGTTTTGTATTAAAATATACGACTTCATGCTTTTATTTAAAATCTGATTTGAATTCGTTGGTTGATTTTACACAACAATGCAACTGATTTAAACTGTTTTCTGTTTCCAATCTAGAGCTTGAACAGTGATATATATGTATATTCTTCCGTTCTCTTTTTTCTTTTCTTAATTTCTTAGTTTTAACAATGCAGCGTATTTGCCTTATTTTGAAGCAAATGGTTCTTCCTCAGCAGTTGTTTTGTGTGTAAATATTCGTGTAATACTTATTTTATTTCCGAGCATAACATTCTACTGTAACGACATTTATATCTCACTTATCACGTTCCATTTGTCATGATTGAGCATTCTTAAAACTCTACGCACATTCCAAAAACTGTCGCATGCACGATGCTGAAGCTTTATCACGTCTGTCTGTCTGTGGGGTCTAATCTACTAAGTACATCCTGCTAATGCACACCGAGAAAATAGTCTTAAAGCTTAGTGGGTCGGGATCGACGAAGCAGTTGCGTCAGGGAGTAGAACTTGCGGGCCAGGATCCGTTTGCTGCCCGAACTGCCCTTCAGATTGATCTGGTTGACGTTTTCGTCCAGACTTTTCAGATCCTTCTCCAAGGCCATTAGGGAGATCTCCTCGGCCAGGTTCGAGTTCGATTGGGTCAGATGGTTAACAGAAGGATAGCTGCTTCTTGGCTGACGCTGCGGATGATGGGAATGCTTTTGATGTTGGTGGTGCAGCGGTGAATCGAGCTGTTGAAGCTGTTGTTGTTGTTGTTGTTGTTGCTGTGGCTGTTGCAACAATTGATGATGGTGGTGGTTGCCATTCTGGTTGTTGCAGGTAGATGATCGTTGAAAATACACCGATCCTTCCCTGTTGGGAGAAAACAAAAAAGTATTTTAGTGAACTTTTATATGCAATACAACGCTGAAAGCTTGGCTGAAGCGTAGCGTACATCACAATAGGACAAAAAAAATCGCAAGCTTTTTCCCGTACCCACACCTAAAAAATAGGCATATAATTTCAAATTCACGAGACTTCCATTAGAAACTACTGCCCAGTGAATACCACGTGCAAATTTATACTATTTTCATGTATAGGCTGTTTCGAAAAATATAGTGATTTTTGATTATTTTATACTCAAACGTAGTAAATAAAAGTGTTATAAAAGCTAATAAAAGTAAATAAAAGCCCGGAAAGTTTCGATAGGGTGAATCTCTGGGCAGTTTGGTGGATTCATCTCCTTTGGCTCAAATACGACGCCGCCTACAAAGTTCTATCCCAGATCATCTTCCGTCATCTATCATCAACAGTTCGTGAGCAGTTATCAGGCCGGTACCGAACTACGTAAAGATTCCGGATGAACATTCCAGCTTGTTGGAATCACGTCGGGTATCCGTGAAAGGCAGCTAGAAGTAGAGCAGATTCTTGCTGAGAAACGACTGTTGATGGGACGAGGGCTGCAGGATAAACAACTCGCACAAGAGAAGGTGTTGGAAGAATAGTTGCGAATGTCACCAGAATTAACCGAATCCAATAAACTTTTTATTACCGTATGTAACAAAATTGTTATAAATTCCTAAAAAGAGCAACATAATTAAATAATTGTTGAAGTACAGACTTACAGTTAGTAATTCTTCTACTCTTCAAACAGTCCGAGTCCGATTTGTGCTAACCTTATCTCAGGTGCAGCTCTAGCTGTTGCAAATTAGTGTTTAATATACATCACTTTGAATTAAAATGTAATGAATGCTGTTTTGATGCGATGGCGATGCCTCAGCACAGTTGGTTTGTATTGATTTAGTAGTGGTTCCTAGTTGTTTTTATAGTTGTAATTCGTTTTTAGTTCGTAGTTGTAATTTCAAGCTATCATTAGAACAATCGTCAATAAACAAACTTCATAGAGAAGATCATAGAGAATATTCATCTCACCTTATTGCTACCTTAGCATAAATGGTATCAACTAATTTTTAATATTCAACCGTTGAATTGTATGTATATATAAATCACTAATAACTATAAACTTTTAGATCGTAAACTAGCGTTCTCGAATTCTTCTGGTTATTGTTTCCCGATCAATTCGCTTGCATCATCCTACGTGACAGCTCACGACCGCGGCTTTGTGCTCATGCTCAATCGATGACAGGCGTCGTCGTAGATTGACAGCGATACGAGGGGTTCGCCGAATCGACGGGCGTATTAACAATCCCCCCCGAATGCGCAGAAGGTCCTCCGGAAGCGTATTGATCCCTAACGCTTACGTCGAGCACGGCGAGTTTCACTGCAGGCCGTTCGTATATACCATGGCACCAATGATTTTATCCCGTTCGACGATCCTAACAGGAAATGGTTAGGGGTCAACACTGGCGATCCATCGTCTTCCGTTGGTACATCAGTTGGTGGTGGTGAGTTTACCATGTTCTCAATTTCCAGTAAGGTACTGTTGAGAATCTCGTCTGTCGGAAGTCGTATCCATTGTAACTTATGGAGGTTGGACACTGCGAATGAGACGTTCCCAAGCTCCGCCCATTTGTGGTGAAGCTGGAGGGATGAAGGTCCACTCTGTATTAGTTGCTGTAAACTCTTGCATGAGCTTCTGCTGGTCAATTGTCTGCATTACTTCTCTCAGCTGCTTACTGGCACCCTGGAAGTTTGTACCGCGGTCGCTGAGAATGACTGCAGGTACTCCTCTCCTAGACATGATGTTTCGTATCGCCAGGATACACGAGCTGGTTGTCAGTGTGTGTGCTAGTTCTAAGTGTATAGCGTGGGTTGTCAGACATGTTGCAAGGACTCCCCAACGTTTCTCGGAGTGTCGTCCTACAATGACGGTCATAGGACCAAAGTAATCCACGCCCATGTATGTGAAAGGTCGAGTGAAAGCGGCGAGACGGTATGATGGTAGGTCACTCATACTTGGAGGCTTTTGAGACGCCTGGTTGTTTTTGCATTCCTGACACTGCTTACGTACAGTCCTGTAGACAGCCTTCAATCTCGGAACATGGTATCGCTGACGTATTTCATCTAGCGTTGTTGCATGATTCTGATGGTTGAGCCGCTTGTGAAAATCAAGGATGATGAGATGTGCGCTCGGGTGCTCGCGAGGGAGTATGATTGGACAAACGGCGTCTCGGGTTATGAATAGGCTTGCGTTCGACCTCGAGCTCTAAGAACATTATCTTCGTCGAGAAAGGCGGATTGGTGGAAAATTGGATCAGTGACTAGGAATTGACATGTCAGGATTCTCCTTATGCCAATTTCTTCCAAGAATGATGATTTCATCAGCGTACACCCAAAATAAAAAGCAAGATTGTAATGCTATTTCGCATGATTTGGTTTCATTTCTCGTAATGGATCGCAACTTGGAGAAAAAATGCAACATGGGTCGTGGGCAAAAAAGCAACACATCAGTTCGCTTAGAAAAATTTAATGTGTGCGTGAGCTTGTGCAGTGTGTAGTAGTAGTAAATTCAATAACTCACAAAACAAGATATCGATCCGCACCTGAGAATCGAACCGCGGCCGTCAGCGTGACGGCTCTTCATTGTATCTATCCAGCCACCATTACAAGTTGAGGTGATCGGAATAAAAGCCCTACAGTTGCTTCGGCTGTCGAGGTACTCAACGTTACAATGAAGCAAATGTTGGTCACACACACTTACATGGCTTCGTTTATTTCATAAACGCTTGTGACTTGATGAGGGGAGATGGGAGTGTGATGACGAGTGAAAATAAAAATAGATCACTTGACAGCGGAACAGCAAAGTGGCAAATGGCGTAGTGGCGTTCTGCGCCATTGTCTCACCCATATTGAGAAGTTGTAGACGGTTGAACAAAAACCCAACGGTTGCTGCGACTGTCGAGACACTAAGCACACAGCGATAACCGCTTGCACACGTGCTTGGCTTTGTTTATACCATAAAAAGCATTGTGGATCATGATGGGCAAAATTGCTCTTTTCAGAATCACGCGGATTTCTCAAGATATGATTGCAAAACTGCAACTGCATATTTTGCTACAATTTCAACTTTTGGTGTATACAGTGTTTTGTGCCGCACGGAACAAGTTGATTTCGGCATCACAAAGCTCACGACGTTGTAGCGGTCCGCTGGTGCGTTTTTTCTTGTATACGGAGAGTTTCAGATTGTGTACGTAGCGAACAACATGCGCCGTGCAGCGAACCATTTTTCGCCAATCGGAGAAGCGATGTTGATCGATTACACATTATGAAACAATAAGTGTGGACGCAGCTCTTTTGTTGTGTTTCCGATACGATTCTTGGAGATAGGCCACTCTTTCCGCTGGTTTCCACAGGAACTCCGGACTACGAAACCACCGACTGGAAGCAGACAAGTCGGGATTATTCTTCCACTTTGTCCCTTCATCTGCCACGTTCTGTTTACTAGGTACCCAATTCCATTCGCAAACATTCGACGTTTCAAGGATCTTGCTAACTCGAAAGGCCACAATCTGGCTATAACGACGATGGTCGGAGTTCAACCAACAAAGTACGTCCTTGAATCCGTCCAAAAAGAAGCATTGCTTTATTTTGATCGTCGGCGATTTAATGATAGAGTCTGCCAACCTTACACTAATCGTACACCCAAAAGTTGAAATTGTAGCAAAAAATGCAATTGCAGTTTTTGCAATCATATCTTGAGCAATCCGCATGATTCTGAAAAGGCTATTTTGCCCATCACGATCCACAAAGCTTTTTATGGTATAAACAAAGCCATGCAAGTGTGTGCAAGCGGTTATCGCTGTGTGCCTAGTGCCTCGACAGTCGAAGCAACCGTTGTGTTTTTTTTAACCGTCAACAACTTCTCAATATGGGTGAGCCAATTGCACAGAACGCTGCTACGCCATATGCCACTGTTGCTATTCCGCTGTCAAGTGTTCTATTTTTATTTGCACTCGTCATCACCTTCCTATCGCCCTCTCATCAAGTCACCATGCGTGGAATAAACGAAGCCATGTAAGTGTGTGCGACCGACATTTGCTTCATTGTTGTAACGTTGAGTGCCTCGACAACCGAAGCAACTGTAGGGCTTTTATTCCGTTCACCTCAACTTGATGTGGTGACTGGATGGTTACAATGAGAAGCCATCATGCTCACGGTCGCGGTTCGACTCACGGTAGCGGATAGTAATCTTTTTTTTGTGAGCCATTGAATTTACTGCTACTAATCAACTGTACAACCTCACGCACACATTGAATTTTTCTATTCGAATTGATGTTGCTTTTTTGCCCACGACCAATGTTGCATTTTTTCTCCAAGTTGCGATCCATTACGAGAAATTAAACCAAATCATGCGAAATTGCATTACAATCTTGCTTTTTTATTTTGGGTGTAGGCTGGACGATTTATTGCCCTCTTGAAATTGTTCCACCAGGAGAATTATTGGGTTTTCACGTCGGTTTTTCAAACGAGGAACTCCATGACAAAATTCGCGGATTTTTCATCGTAGAAGAAGCAAATGTCACCGTATGCTCTGTCCTAGAACCCGAAACAGATCGTCGAGTGAAAGAATTATTGCAATCAACCACCGTTCGAGTCGACGGTAGATACGAAACGGGTCTCCTGTGGAAGACAGATGATTTCCAGCTCCCGGACGGTACAGAGAATGGCAAACAAACGTCTCGACCACTTAGAACGCCGCCTGAAGAATAATCCAGTCATCGAGCAAAACGTGAGGTTACAGATTGAAGAATATCAAAGAAAGGGTTATGCCCACAAAGCGACATCCAGCTTAGTCATTCAACGGTTTCTGTGAGCGTCTGGTAGCTTTCCGGAGCCGATATATGTGAGATGTTCATCAAACAAGGATGAGGAAAGTTGACAAACATGCCTTTGCGCTTCCTATTCCGAACCGATCTACTAGCTAGAGATCCAGACGTATTCTTGATGGACGTGATGACGTTTGGCGCGGTATGCTCTCCAGGGTCGGCGCAATATATAAAGAATTTAAATGCTGCACAGTTTACCGAGCAGTTTCCCGAAGCAGTGAAGGCCATAGTCCGTTGACACTGTGTTGATGATTATAGTGTAGATAGATAGCGAAGCGATTCAGCGAGCGAAACAAGTCAGATACATCCATTCTCAGGCGGGATACGAGCTCCACCATTGGGTCTCAAACTCGGATTCGTTCCTATCAGCTCTCGGGAATCCGGCGTTGAAGAAACAATACCATTGCACGACAGACGTGACTTTACGTGACGATCTAGGTCCCCTACCTAACCACTCCGAAACGACTAACTAAGCGTGTTACACTTAGTTGCATCATGTGCTTTTTCGACCCGATAGGATTGTTTGCGCCCTTCACAATCCAAGGGAAAATCCTTATTCAAGACCTGTGGCGAGCGGGCTGTGAATGGGATCAAGAGATGGATGACCAGTCTTATGCCAAATGGACACAGTGGAGATCCCTTCTGCCACAAATCGAGAAGTTAAAAATACCCAGATTCTACCTTCGTGATGCCCCTCCAGAAGCATACAATTCCCTACAGCTTCAGGTATTGGTAGATGCAGGGGAAAAGGCGTATGGTGCCGTTGCTTATTTTCGCGTCGTTACTCCACATGGAGCACGATGTTTGCTAGTGATGGCCAAAACTAAAGTAGCTCCTTCGAAGCCATTATCGATTCCCCGAATGGAGCTCCAGGCGGCCGTTCTTGGAGTGCGACTTTTTAATTCCGTTCCGTACGATACTAGTGACAAACTGCGTGCTTTGGACTGACTCGAGAACTGTATTGTCTCGGAAACGATCGGATCACCGAAGTTACAAACCGTTTGTTGCGTTCCGGATCGGAAAAATACTTCAAGAAATCGTAGCGGACAAATGACGCTGGGTACTAACTCCATCTAACGTGGCAGATATGCTCACCAAGTGGGGTAACGGGCAGGTTTTGGATTCCAACAGTTCTTGGTTCAAGGGACCTGACTTTCTTCAGCTTCCTGAGGTATCTTGGCTAACTTAAAAGCTTCCTCCGTCAAACACTTCCTGATGGGGTATGGTTGACTCACCAGGCAAGCGAACGGACGGGGAAACTTTACGGGCAATCAACGCGCAAAAAACTTTATAAAGGCGGCTGTTTTTCGGGAGCAAATAAAACAAAAATGGACCAAATGCTTTCACTGTTCAATTCGTAATGCGGTATGAATAGGATTGTATACAAAACTTGGTGGCAGAAATTCAATAGAATACTTCTATAGGTTTTTACAATGCAGTGGAATACAATAGTGAAAAGATGTGATCACTTTAGACGAGCATACCAAAAAATGCGTGTCATTTAGAACTGTCTGCACGAGGGATCTGGCTTAGCTGCTATAATTGAAATGACTTAGTTTTAATTCCAATCATTACCGGCCACCTTTGAAAAACATATTTTCAAATAAATTTAACAAAAGTTCAAAGTAGTAACTTTTTCTTACTCTACCGGTTACAATTTATTATGATTATTCGGTAGCACACTCCAATGGACATATCTTGGATACAGCTCTCTTCAGGATTGCAGATGGTGTACGAATGGTTATTACTCGGGTCACACCGTCAGGGCCAGGGCCAGTTTCGCAGAACGCGAGCCAGATTCGTCCTTCAAGATGATGATGTCACCGACGTTGATGTTGTTGCGTTTCGGATTGGCACAGAACTGCTGGTTCATCTCCTTCAAGTACTCGTTGCGCCATCTGTACCAGAAGTTCTGGGAGTACTTCTGGAGCTTCTCGTACTGGGTGAGGCGGTTCAGCGGTACATTTCGGATATTGGCCTCGGGTAGTGGGTGGCTCATGTTCCGTACCAGGAAATGGGCTGGAGTGAGCGCTCCAAGTCGTTCGGGTCACTTGAGAGCGGCAACAATGGACGGGAATTCATGCAGCCTTCAATCTTTATCAGCACGGTTGTCAACTCCTCGAAGGTTAGCAGAGATGTTCCCAGCTGTCGTACCAGCTGATTCTTGGCAACCTTTACAACAGCCTCCCAGAGGCCACCGAAGTTGAGGGTACGAGGAGGAATTAAGTGCCACTGGATGCTATCTTCGGCGAGATGTTTGTAGATCTTGTCGCTATCTGGTCCAGGCTGGAGCATTTGGTACAACTTATGTAGGACGTTTTTCGCACCGATGAAATTTGTACCGTTGTCGGAATAAAAATGTTGTGGTTGGTTTCGTCTCCATACAAAACGATCCAAGGCCATCAGGAAAGCGGAGGTGCTCAAATCACTGACGAGCTCTAGATGAACTGCCTTCGTGCTCAGGCATACGAAGACACAAGTGTAGCACTTCCGGGCCGCAGCTTTACGATGGGTAGGCTTGAGAAAAACGGGACCGCAGTAGTCAACTCCTGTGCAGACAAAGGCTTCATTTGCGGTCACTCGGGCAATCGGCAGCTGGCCAATCGGTTGTTGAATAGGATGCGGGTTTGCTCTACAGCACTCGTAACAACTCCGAATGGCGCTTCGGACAGCCTTCCGCCCATTTAGAGGCCAGAATTCGTCACGAACGACAGAGAAGGTCATCATAATTCCACCATGAACAAGCTTGCGATGGTTATGCGTTAGAAGAAGTCGTGTGAACGGGTGAAATCCGGGAAGAAAGATCTGATGCTTCACGTTGTAAGGGGTGTCAGCTAGTCGCAACCGGCCACCAACACGGATTACTCCTTCAGCGTCCAGAAACGGGTTCAATAAACGTAGAGATGATTTGTTCTTGATGTCATATCCTTTCTTCAGAAGTTGCAGATCTTCGGGGAAAGCTTCAGCCTGAACGAGTTTCACCAGAGATATTTTAGCCTTTGTTACTCGGCGACGGAGAGAACGCTACCGGAAAAAGGTCGCGCGTTGTAACGGGAATTGTGGCAAAATCGAAGACAGTATCCAATTACGTTCAGGAGCGTTTGATAAGACGAAAATCTCGAAAATAACGGGTCGGGCACATGAATTTAGGACATTCTTTTTCTGCTCTAGCTGCTCATCGATGAGATTGTCTTCCGAAAAACACTGTGACGGCCACATTGCCTTCTCTTCGCGCAGCCACGTTGGGCCACACTTCCACAGCTCACTGTTGACCAGATCTTTAGCTTTGACTCCACGTGAGACCATATCGGCGGGGTTTTCTTTCCGGCAACATGACGCCAGTGTGAACCAACGGTAGTGATTTGAATTTCAGAAGTTCGATTCGCAACGAACGTCTGCCAAGACCGAGGAGTAGCTTTCAGCCAATGCAGGACAATGGTTGAATCGGTCCAGAAAAACTTTCTTCGAGCTTCACGTCAAGTGAACTGACGATCGTCTCGTATAAACGGGCAGCGAGTAGAGCAGCGCACAGTTAGAGGCGGGCGATGCTAATTATTGGCTTGAGTGGAGTAACCTTTGATTTTGAAGCTAGAAGACTCACTTGCACATGTCCTTCAGCGGAAACAGAACGGGCGTATATGCAAGCGCCGTATGCAACTTTAGACGCATCCGCAAAACAATGCAACTCTAACGAGCAATATCTAGGAGCAAACGCAAATCTTTCGATGCGGAAGTTGGAGAGGCACGGAAGTTCTTCGCAAAACTTATCCCAATTGCCTCTGATGTATGGAGACACTTTGTCGTCCCAATCTAGATTCAATAGCCAGAGATTTTGCATGAGAATTTTCGCCTGAACGACGACTGGAGATATTATGCCGAGATGGTCATAAAGCTGAGCTATAGCGGAGAGGATGATACTCTTGGTTGGGTGCTGATCCTTCACGGAAACAGCAACGTCGAAACGGAAAACATCTGCTTCAGGCTCCCATCGTATGCCAAGTGTCTTGATACTTTCTTCGGGGTCGAATTTCAAACTGGATTGAGTCCGAGTTCTTCGGGAGATAAGCCAGCTAACACTGGAAGCGAATTGGAGCACCATTTACGCAGGCGGAATCCACGCTTTTGCAGCAGATCGGCCAGTTCGTGTCGGAGTTGAATGGCTTCTTCAACGTTGTCTTCACCTCCTATAAGGTCGTCAACATAAACATTCTTCTTGATGGCGATGCTTGCTTTCGGGAACGAGCAGCCCTCATCTTCAACGAGCTACAGCAGAGTTCGGGTAGCGAGAAACGACGAAGGAGCGAGACCATAAGTTACCGTATTACAACTCATATGCTTGAATCGGTTCGGTAGAGTCAAAGCGCCACAATATTCTCTGAAGTGGACGGTCCGCTGGATGCATCGAGACTTGACGATACATTTTTTCAATATCTCCTACAAGCGCTATCGGGAACTTCCGGAACCGAAGAATTAGACGGAGGAGTTCGTCGGCACCACGGGTCCAACAAGTAAAGAATCAGTTGAGCGAGTGACCTGAGCTGGTCTTGGCCGAGCCATCGAAAACCACTCTGACCTTCGTTGTGGAGCTTGCCTCCTTGAGGACAGGATGGTGTGGCAGATAACAGGCTTTCGGATTGTCCTCATCGCTTTCCGATACAAGCGTCATATGGCCAAGTGAAATGTACTCTCGAGAAAATCGTGGTACTGCGTCCGTATATTCTCGTCCTTCAGAAGTCGACATTCTAACGACTTCAAACGACGGATGGCGAACGGTTTCGATTCACCTATTTTAAGATCGTGTTCAGGTGTTTTGGCATCTGGACGATATATCGACCAGTCGGGTCACTGGAAACTGTTTTGTCGGTAATAGTCCTCGCATTTCTGCTCATCCACAGAGTACCGCAGACCATGTAGCTCTTCAATTACGCCAAAAACGCTCTATCAACTCGTTCACGGGAGTAACTGTCGCCACATGACAGGTCAATGCGGGCCGATTTACCTTTTCATCTTGGAATTTTTCCGGCAACTATCCAGCCAAATACCGTCTCAACTAGCGTAAGGGCCTTGACTTGGCAATCTGAAACGTCCATCTCGCAGAAACGAATAGAAATGAGCAGCGCCTATTATCATGCACAATTTGTGCAGGGACTCAACGTTATTGTTCGGGATTTTGGGATGCTTCAGGAGAGCTCGAATATGCTTCTTACGGAGTATGGCTCTGTTCGAATAGCGGTTCACCAACGTATCCCAAGCGACAGCGTATTTATTCGCCGTAATAGTGATCGACTGAACTAAATTAGCTGCCTTGGACGTGGGATATCTCCGTCGACGTGTGGATCATCGACACAAACGTATCATGGAACGTCAACCAGCTGTTGAAATCTCCGTCGAACTCTGGCATGGAAATTGTCGGCAACTTCACATTGGCGAGAGGTGATGGGGCAGCAGGGGCAGCTGGTGGCACAGCATCAACTGCGTGAACAACCGGTGCAGGTAACTTTTGATGCTAATCCTGCCTTGACTCGGAAATAAATCTCTTCGACCTGTCCACCGCAACTCCAGGTTTTTGTGGATGAATGCATCACTGTCGTCCAATTCCTCGTATTCCTCTTGAGCGATTTCTGTATGCAGCCCACACCTTTTCCATACGATCTAATCGATGGGATACTTCACCCTGTTGCTGTTCGCGGATCGTAGTTGGTAAGAAACTGGTCTAGCCGTTTAAGCGCTTCGATGACGTTCTTTCGCTTCGCCTCTTTCGCCTTCATTCGCTTCTCTCATCCGGCATCTTCAGCGCGTTCAAACACGGTAGGGCTGAAACGGTCAAAAAGACTCAGGAAGTACCGCAAAACGGGGGAAAAGAGTGATTGGAAAGGTAACACCTGGTACCTCCAATCTCAGGAGGCCTTGTATTCAATTAGAAATAGCAGGAATCAGCAGCAAATTCCAACGGACTCGTCAGAGAACTCTCACAGAGAAAAGGGTGAGGTTACGTCACGTAAATGAGTAGTCGGGAACGGGGAAAACCAGGGCATCCTGGGCACGGCACCAAATGATGGGGAATGGTTGACTCACCAGGCAAGCGAACGGACGGGGAAAACTTTACGGGCAATCAACGCGCAAAAAACTTTATAAAGGCGGTTGTTTTTTCGGGAGCAAATAAAACAAAAATGGACCCGAATGCTTTCACTGTTCAATTTGTAATGCGGAAGTGAATAGGAATGGTATACAAAACTTGGTGGCAGAAATTCAATAGAATACTTCATAGGTTTTAACAATGCATTGGAATATCAATAGTGAAAAGATGTGATCACTTTAGACGAGCATACCAAAAGATGCGTGTCATTTAGAACTGTCTGCACGAGGGATCTGGCTTAGCTGCTATAATTTATATGACTTAGTTTTAATTCCAAACACTACCGAAGAACTCCGAACATGCCACATGTTCCATATTGCAGAAGACTACAAACCACTGATCGACGTCACACAAATTTCCCGTTGGCAAGTGGTTCTGCGCACAGTTTGCGTGGTTTTACGCTTCATTTCGAATTGTCGGAGGCGAGTTCAGGGGCGGGTGGCTGAACCGATTGAAGTACCAAATAGATTGCATCGGATTTCCTTCGAGTTCATCGATCGTTCCACTAAAACAGGAAGATTATGAAAAAGCTGAGTGCGTGCTGTAGATATTGACACAACGTGAATGCTTTCCCCAGGAGATTGCAGTTCTTTCCAGAAATCAAGTACAGCCAGTGGAAAAATGGTCAACTGTAGAAAAACAAGCAGTGCTCTACCGCGTAGGACCAGCTTGGGCGATCAGCACGCTCTTCATGTGTCTCGCGAGCTGGATGGACGAACGTAGTCTCAGGCAGAGATGATTCCATACGATACCCGTCTTCCCATCATCCTACCGAAGAATCATCCAATTACCACCGTTCGTGCTGGGAAGGAAGATCGATCGACAGCCTTGCCACACGGTTTCAAGGAAACAGTCGTCAATGAAATTCGGCAACGTTTTTACATCCCAAACGTTCGAGCTGAGTGTAGGAAAAGTTATCAAAGCTTGTCACGTAGTGCAAAGTCCGGCATGCGCCAACCACAAATTCCGAAGATGGCCCTCTTGCCAGTCAGAGCGTGCAACGCCGCTCATTAAAGCATTCAGCTGCGTCGGGATAGACTACTTTGCGGTCCGGTTACAGTAGCAATAGGGCGACGCGCCGAAAAATTGCGGGTCGTTGAGTTTACACGTGCTCGAGTGCGCAGCTTCACCTGGAAGTACTTCATAAACACGATGTGGGATTCTTGCATTATGGCAATTCGACTGATTCCATCTTTTCGGACAACGGCACAAACCTGAAAGCTGCCAGTAAGGGAGCTCCGAAAAGCAGATAAATCAGATGGACATGGTCTGCGCTGAACGTCTCCCACGAATGTGCCAGGAACGTTGCTGGACATTCAACCCGACCATCCGCCTCCTCATATGGGAGAGGGTGGCGGGAGCGCATGGTACAAGCTCCTGTCCAGGAGACCACAGGCAAGCCCGCTCACCATGTCCCGACTCCACCGATGAGATTCTTCCTCACCATCATAGCGGAAGCGGAGGTAATAGCCAATGCCCGGCCGCTGATCTATATGCCAGACGATCCTGCGAAATCCAGAAGCCACCGAGCTCCAACCATTTCGTCAAGGGTAGTTGAACCGGTCTCAAGATCCTAGCATCGCACCAACAGATCTAGCTGAAGCCCGTCGCGCTGTACAAACGTTCCCAATATGTCGCTGACAGAGCTGTGGAGGCGCTAGATTGAAGTATACTTGCCATCGTTGAACATCCGAACCAAGTGGCTGGCAGACCTGTGAACCGCCGGAAACCAGGGAGATTTTGGTGTTCATCGTGAATGACCATGGCTGGAATGCGGCTGGATTCGCGGACAGCGCTGAGCAAAGTCATCTCGGCAAAGATGCGGACACATCAGACAGGCTTTGCCTCGCACAAACAGCGTCGCGTCAAACTGCTCCAATAGAGATTGCAACTGCTGGCATATCTTGTCCCGGCAGCAGACCCTGGACAAGGCTTACGGGTCGGGGAAGTGTTAGACCCACTGCAGCAGCAAGCAAGCGGTGTTCAGCCTACGCCAGAACGTATACCGAACGCCGCCAGTCATCAGGACAATCGTACAACGACTGGCTGCGGCAGGAGAAAGGGCTGGAAGAGACTGAATCAAAAGCACAGTCGATGAAAAGTCAGTGATGGTGGGGCAGTCCCGATCGACACGTCCAGGTCAGCAGCGGAAGCAGCACGGAAGCGTATACACAGGCACGTGCGCGTCCAATTGAGCAGTTCGCATCCAGAACAGCCGTGGCAAAACTTCGTATCACCAAGCAGTACGGCAAACCAGGAAATCATGGCGGATGGTAAACACTTTTGCGCAAACAGTACAATGCAACTGAACGAAGTGC
>JASCZW010015724.1:0-19993 GCA_034211315.2 Aedes japonicus
TCAAAATTTAAAAATCTTAAAATCCTAAAATTTTGAAATCTTAAAATCTTAAGATCTTAAAATCTCAAAATCTTGATATCTCAAATCTTTATTCTCTAAATCTTTAAAACTGTAAATCTTTGAACTTTGAATTTTAAAATCTTTAAATCTAAAATTCAAGATATCTGAAAATCTTTATTTCTAAAAATCTATAAGACCAAAAATCTGAAAATCTGAAAATCTTAAATTCTAAAAATCTTAAAATCTAAAAATCTAAAAAATCTGAAAATCTTCAAAATTGTTGTCCTATTAACCTCGACGCGACCGTTGATAATCAGTTCTATCCCCTTTACCTTAGTTCTAATATAACTGATGTTTAAAACATGAAAACTTGGCTCTGTTGAGTTGATTCGATTGAGCCTGTACAAATAAAGGAATTCTTAAAAAAAAAATTAAAAATCTTATAAGGGAACGTCCATTAATTAAGTCACGCAAAAAATGACTTTTTATAACCCCCCCCCCCCTTGTCACGTTTTTTGTATGGACCTACAAATTTTTTTGTATGGATCGTCACGTTTTCCCAAACCCCTCCTCCCCCCTAACTGCGTGACGTCATTAATGTCAAATCTTAAAATCTTAAAATCTTAAAATCTTAGAATCTCAAAATCTCAAAATCTCAAAATCTTCAAATCTTTAAATATTCAAATCTGAAAATTTAAAAATCTTAAAATTTTAAAACCTGAAAATCTAAAAATTTAAAATTAAAAAAATCTTCAAATCTGAAAATTTTATTCTAAAAATGTTAAAATCTCAAAATATAAAAATTTGAAAATCTTAAATCATAAATTCTTAAAAAGTAAAAACCTGAAAATCTCAAAATCTTAAAATCTAAGTAATCTTAATATCTTAAAATCTTGATATCTGTACACAAGAAATTCTTTATATCTAACAATCTTAAACTCTTAAGATCTCTAAATTTGAAAATCTTTAAATCTAAAAATCTTAAAATCTTAATATCATGAAATCTGAATATCCCAAAACCTTAAAATTCTTTAAAAATATTATGAAAATTCAAGATTCTTAAAATCTTACAATCTAAAAATCAGAATAATCTAAATTGTATGTATGTATGTATGTATGGTAGCCACCATCCCTCTAGCCCTTGGCTTGGATGCAGCTCCACTTAACAGCAAGATCAAATTGGGCCACCGATCTGAATTCGCACTATCGCTGTATGAAGGGCCAAAAACGGAGGGGTGGACCCGTAAGCAGAGACACTTACACGAAATCCACGGGAAATTAAGAATCTCCTTCCAACGATATGATCCAACAAATCGAATAACACAATCTGCAATACTCATTAAGCTTTCTACAGGATGGCTTGTTAAGAAGGGCGCGTCACTCTCCCTGAAACTGTTGGAGTAGAACTCGCAGCACCACACCTCGAATCGGTAGGATAAGAAATGATACTGTTTGTTCCCTCCTAGACTCAGGCAGTCAATCAAACCATCGTCCAGTTTCAGCTTGAATGATACCCTGGTGCTCCCTCCCAACCCAGTATTTATTATATTTATATAAATATAGATGTAATGTAATAATAATATGTTATATATGAATATATAGTAGAGCAAAAATTATATAAGGATATTTAGTTAAATTATGTAATAGTTGGAGTTCACGAGCCTATGATAACCATGTTAAACTAAATTAATTAACCTGCTGAAATAATAATATTAAGGCAGTAATAATAATATGCAGCTTCGTACCACTTTGTATCACTGATGGGTGACTGTATCTCTGGAATGTGAAGGTCATCTTGTTATTCATTGAGGTATAAATATCAATAAAGCATTCAATTGTATATAAAACCATAATATTATATTATTACGTATTTAATCATGACATATAGATATATAACCTTCTGGAATGAAGAGCATTTATTAATTTTGATTATTATTTGATATAATGTAATAAAATAATTATACCGGCTGGATCACCAAACTGAAGCAATTAAAATTTTATTAATTATTTTATTACTTCTTCCATAATATTATATTTATGATATGCAATTAATAATGATGAACAGCTGTGTTCCTCTGAACCGCTCAAATAGTAGTTGATGATCGTGTACTGAAATGTTAAGGTCATATTACGCCATTTAATGGAAAATATAATGAAGGAATTAAAGGTTGAGTGGTCGAGAGAGTCGTCAACATTTCTATTAATGAAAATATGCTAGAGCTTGTAAAAACATGCATCATATAATAACACATACTAGTATCTACACATCTATATATACATCCATTGCTACTTTCGAGAAGGCCACTCCGACGGTGCTAGATACAGCTGAAAATTGATCCCCATTCTTACTGCTGCTTCTACCAGAAGATGATCATCCTATAACCGCAAGACCTCCTCTCTAAACTGTATGGTACCTGAGAGAAATTTACCTTTCTGGCGTAATACATGTAATGAAATATACAGAATTAGGCTATGAATAAACAATGTCCTATAAGATAAAATATATAGTGAGGGTATATTGTAATATGAATTGAAAATTACATGTGTGCCGACTGCTGTTTTGTTGCAATTGTAGACAAACTTGTGCATCCATTATGAACCAGAAAATTTAGGCAATGTATGGCCGCCATGAAAAAAAAAGAATTTTAAATGTTAAATTATTTTGTAATACCTGACGACCTGGAAGACCTGAAAGATATGAGAATGGAAAATTATGATATGATGTACCGGTCGCACCCCCTCACTTCGCTATTGTCGGATTGACAACATTGCCCAGGCTACGCCAACCAGCGTCTCCATGTTTCAGCTGGCAGTCTTTTGTGATCATATGACTCGTGGAGGCGTGAGGTAGGAACTTGTGAGGACCAGAGGTCGGTCGCACCCTCCTGCCAAGTTGTCAACTCACCATTTGAAGCCCAAAATCAGAATAATCTAAATTAAATTTAAAATATCAACAACATCATTTTAAAACACATAAAACACCTTAAAAGTCTAGATATCAAAAATTTCAAAATTCTATGATTTAAGGGAATAAATTAATCTCGGCCACAACATTCTTCTATTTACACTCCTAGAATCTTCTGTCAAAAAAGAGGCGCAATCGGTTCCAGAATACCACCCTAACAGTTTTGGAAAAAAACCGGCAAAAGCCGCCATTTCTCCAATCTAAAATTCTGAAAATAAAAAAAAATAAAAAATATATCTTAAAAATTTTAAGAAAAAAATATTAACTATGACAATAAATGTTAAGAATAACCCAAATTGCTTTAAAGTTCATTTATTTATGAGCCTTAAAATTAAATTAATAATAAAAATTAAAAAAAATGGTGAAATATTCCGAACTATCAATATTTTTAGGCAAGTTACATGATTCGGGATTCATCACATATTTATAAAACAATGTTTTTCCGACGATGGTCATTTTAGGCAAATGTTTCGACCATGATGTCTTTCGGTTATATTACTTATATCGACAGTAATAAATTAAATTTAATAAAAACCCCGTATTTATACAGTCTTGACTATTCAATGCAAAAATCTGGTATGCCCATTCACTGTTTATTTACAGATGGTTACAGAAATTATAGCAAACTGTGATATAGATACAATATAAACCAAACAAACTTTGTAACAGTTTTGTTACTATATAGCTAAATCATTCCAGCTAGTGTTAGAATTGATTTATTTTTTTACGCAGATTGTCTCTCCCAAGGCATTATATCTTAATTTGTTATAAGTATGTTTTACAATTATCCAGATGAAAACGTCTTAAACAAATTTATATCATAATCAGTTAGTCGGAACAAGGTTTGTTATAAATTTGTTATTTTTATATTCTGCCATTCTGTTCGGGTACCCGGTTCGCACTGCATGCAATCTATATTATATCTGAGTGGCATTTGATATCAAGATACTCTGCATGACTTGATATAGCGAATCTCGATACGAGACGCCAGATGCTCAGTGAAAACTAGATGTACGGACATTGAGCTATTCGGAATATACAAAATTACGGAAGCCATTCAGCAAATTTATCGATTCCTTGAACATGAAGAAAATAGGAAAGTTTGAAGGTTACCTTTGCCCTACCATATTTAAAACATTACTCTAGCATAGATAAATAGTAATGTTTTGTTTGCCAGTATTCACTACGATTTATTTTAAATCTCAATTAATGGTAGCCTCATACCTCGGAATGTTTTTTCGCTGGATTTTAATCCCAGTGCATTTTGAATGTGGCCGAATTTTTGTTTTTCCGTGTTGAAATTCCGTCAATCTCACCCCTTTAAAACTACATGAGAACAAAATTCTTGAACAAGATTCCCGTGGGTGTAGGATACCTTAACCATTTTCAATTTAAGGACAATCGGAGTTTTGAAGTATGCATAGCCGTGCAACTTGACGTAACCTTATTTGTATTAAAAAAAAATGAAGGAAAACTTACTTGACCTATCGATTGCAGGATCGTTCTCAATATCTTGATCCCTGTCTTCTTCGATTAGACATACATTGCAAAACACTTTGTCAGGAAGCAGGTGATGAGTGAAACCATATTTGACATATTTTAGTGCACCAATTTTTTTACACACATCGCTGGTTGGATTACCATTATTTGTGGTATCAATATGTACACTCGCGATGGAAATTTTATTGAATTGAATTGAATTGATTTTATTGAATCCTAAAATGTATTCGCTGTTAAGAGGAATACCTGTAACTAGAAATTAGTATTTTCCATTCAATTACAACTACTTTTATGCTTATCTTGACGGATACGCGTATTTCGTCTACATTTAGCAGGCTTTTTCAGTGTCGTGTTCAGTCAAGTTATTAGTAAACGACACTGAAGAAGTCCGCACATTGTAGACGAAATACATGTATCTGTCACGATTAACAATAAAGGTAGTTGGAATTATATGAAATTACTAATCTTTCTTCTCGTTTCTAGGACATTTTATTTTTTTTTTCAAACTCAAACTCAAACTCACAGGACTCCACAGCTTTGAATGTGACTCAACCAATTTATTGTTGATCGTATTTTGACTGATTATGAATCAACAACAACAACAACAACAACAACAACGAAGGACATCATCCACTGTTTGTTTGCATTTAGCTTCATTTGCAAAAATTGCCCTTCGTTCCAATCAAGACCAAATTGGCGCTAAACTGTGCTTCACTTCCATAAATTACAATGTAAACTTTTCATCGGAATCCATTACCCCATTATGTAGGTACCGTATTAAACCTATGAACCTGTGCAGCATGGTTATCGGAAGCAGCAATTGCCAATCGATTCGTTCCGACGACCAACCAAGAGCGAATCACAATGCATAATGAACTAACCAGCCAACCAACCCATCCTTCTGGATACTTCGACACGCTATTGAATTAAGACTTCCTCCCCCGAAAAACTGCCAGTCCTGCAAGTTTTCGATTACAATCTAACACGACCACCCATGACTGTGCCCTCTGTGTGCGCTTTACCTCCCCGTCGTTGTAGCTGCCGTTGTTTTTCGTTTGTGACCAATAATGAGTAGCTCCACCACCACCGACGCAAACTGCATTCATATTAGAAGAAGTTGTAGAGTGAGATGTTGCAATTTCTTCGTCTGCCTACACCCACCGAACGGTATATCAATCGGGACGGCTAGTTATGAATGTCCATGTTCAGTTCGGCTCCTTGTCTGTGTTTTCATATCTTACGTTTCTGCTTCTTCCTCTGTCAGGGCAGAATTGCACTCGTTGAATTTCATCTAGTTACAGTAATTAGTCTACCCTTTTCCGTTCCTTCCGCCATCGACGACCGACACAAACAAAGCAGGCCAAGCCAAGAGGGCTCATAAGAACCCATACTCTCGCTCGTACACTCTTTCTCTCACACTCCGTTTCTCATACTCACACTTTGTTCGCCCATCCCGCCTCGACTGGTCCTCATTTACGTGCATGCTGCACTCGGCCGTGGCTTTCCCTGGCACCTTATTTAAATGCAAATGAGCTTCATTTCGAAATATTAATGCTCCCTCGTGTTCTTCCCGTGTTCATGTCGCTTCCTCCGCTTCCCTATCATGTCCTTCCGCGCGCTGTTTCACTTCTCGTCGATCGTCGGTGGGTAGCAAAACATACATACACTTATTACACTCCAGTCAGTTGCCCACACACTCACTTGGGCCACTCTTCTCGGCCCACTTTGGACGATGGGTTTGTTACGACACTGGATCCGGTTCTTATGGTGTCCTTTGCATCGTCCCTGTTCGTTTGTTGTTCGTCGTCGCTCGTGGAGTGGAAGGACTTGCAACATAATACAAGAAGCTTCTCTCATTTCATCGCTGTAGGATTGTGTTGCTCTCTGCAGTTTTGGGCACCCTCAAAGGAATATGAATGCATGCATGCATCGTCCAGTTCATCTGTGCGCACACTTGTGGGATACTGGCATGTAGTGATGGGGATTTTTATGTAATTCCTGGAAGGATTGATTCCAAATACAAAGGGGAATTAAACACTGTATTCTCTACGTCATAAGTATCTAGGTTGGATTTTCTTGACATGAGCTTTGTGGTTGACACTCTGCTTGGTAATTTGTTGCCAACAGGAGATATCAATTACACACTTGGAATCAATAATTCGACCGGTTGAAAATTAACTCCAAGCTTGAATTGATCTAGAAGTGAGGTATGGTCCAAGATCCGTGGATAAATTTAGGTTTTTATTTTGAAGTAAATTTGTAGTGAGAACGAATTCACTGTCGTTACTCCTTTTGGGATTTCAACTATTCACTGCATGGTCCTCCAGATCATACCAATACCTAAAGAGTTATGTATCACTTTCGTTTTAAGAGTGACGTGATTTTTACCTTACCTTAAGGCGAATCAATCCTGCTTTCCGGCTCCCTGGAAAAATGCACTGGCACGTCGCATTTTTGAAGTGATAATTCTCAGTTATTGTTGCCATTTCAAATTCAAATTGATTTTAAATTCATTTCATCGTATTTTCTGCGTCGCATAAAGAATGCTAATAACGTTTTGATATTCTTTACCTTCCAGAAGCTGATAGTTCAAACCAAATATGCTATCTTGACAAACTGAATCGAATGGTATATAACACTCGGTCCTTCGAGCCTCGAATCCAAAGGTGATTTTAACAAGCGATTCGTATTCCCTTCTTTTGTAAAATGGGTAAAATAGATTCATGCACATAATGGAATAGATTATTACAATCATTATGATGCCTGAACGTAAAATCATCTGAATTTTCTTAAGTGAAATTTACATGATAATGGTAGTTGCCACGAAAACAATAAATTTATATATCTATATTTGGTTTCTATTATAAGATTTAATTTCTTATATTCATACATTTGAGCAATACTATAACTCGTTATTTTTCATTTTCATGGCTCATTAAAAACATTAAATCGGCTTAGTGGTTCAAAACATTTTTATATTTTCAAAACTTTCGTTTTTTGACCATCCTATCTCAAAATGGGTAACTCTAATGACAAAATGAAAAATTGGAATCAAATATTTTGCGCAAAGGAACAAATATTGCGAAATTTTACTATCCACTTCATCTATTTGGCATGTAACTGCTGAACAATAAAATTTTACAGATGTTCCGGAGCTTCCCGAAGACCACCAAATGGCTACTCCGAGCCGTTAATTGTTCTCCACATTGCTTTACTACTTACATTGTATGTACAAATGGTTTTGAAAAAAAATCGTATTGCTCTAGAGTTTACAATTTTATCGGATGTTCCGAATATTCGAGGGGACCATAAGGTGGCCATATCTCGGAAATGTGACTTAATATGACAATTCAGGTTGCATATTTGAAATCAACAGCCCAAAACTACTTAAAAACACATAAATTAGATGTATAAAATCCCGTTATAGACTGCAAAAACCCGTGCAAAATTAAATTAGTAAAAAATACATCTTGTATTGAACTTAAGGCTAATGTGTTTTATTCCAAATTTAATCTGTCCAGATTTTGTCGCAAACAAGCTTTAAGCTTTGAGGATTTTAATTTATCAGTACACTATCCCCACATAGGGTCATCGAAATATTACCCTCTAGTGACGCTCAACTAAAACCTGAAAGACTCTAAGCCGGAAGTCTTCTGCCACATCATTCCTGGCATGAAACGCTTCAATGTCACCTTGTGAGGTCTGCAGAACCACCACATCGGACTGTCCGGTTGCAACGAGAGGCAAATGTAACGGCTAAATGTGGCAACTATGGAGGTGCTGATCACCAGTGCCCAAAATTCGTAGAATTCACACCTGTCCGGACGCAATTATCAACCAGGAATGAAGCTGGATGGAGAATGAAAAGGTCATCAACGTTCAAAAACGATAATTTTCCGCCACTTTATACGGTGAACTCAACCATGATCAAGAGGCTGTCCTGTCCCCCCTTATGCAACTGGTGGACAACAATATAAACCTGCCTTTATGTCGGCGGTTAGTGAATACTAGTAAGCCTTTCCTTAATAAGATTGTTCTATGCATTTGAGAATGGATGCTTTAATAATGCTTTAATGTCGAGGACACTGAAGAAGTCTGTAAGTAGCAGACGAAATAGGCCTATCTGTCAAAAGATAAGCTCATAGTGGAAATAAATGGAATTTGCTCGCGATTACTAGCGAAAATTTAAAAAAGTGTTTCAAGGTTTTATTTTTTATTTTTAAAAAGTGATCAAATGAAGTGTTAAATTTTAAATTCTCCTAGTTTCCCAATCACAATCGTTCTACTAATACGCTCAAAAAAGTTTTTAAAAAAAATAGTGTTTAAAAAAAAGTGAAAGTTCCGGATGGTCTTCCGAATTTCAATCTCAGGCAAGTATACCGTTTTTCGAACTTTATTTCCTTAAGCCTTCCTTATCTCAAAATGACTCAGCCGTATGGACAAAACTTGTCATCTCTCAACTTTTCGCCTAATGTGATAACTTTATCACCTTTTGCATTCCGGGCACTGACAGCAGGTTTCAAGCTGCAAAGAAACCCCAGTTCCTCTAATCACTGTCGAGTCTACGCCGCCGGCGGCCAGCAGCCGCCTTAGTCCTGAGTTGAGTTGGAGAAACATTTCGTGCGCTGTTCAATTTGCCATCTCCAGTCAATCTCCATCACACATTGTTTGGTCATCTTTTGCAATTTGGGCACGGGGCACGTAGAAGTCCCAATTCCTCATCGCAGTTGAGTCACCTTCGCCATCGACCAGCAGCCGTTCCGGTGCTGCGTTTGAGATGGGAGACGGAGTGGTAATAGTTGCAATCAGGCCAAGGCACTATGGTCCAGATTACGAATTTACGAGGAAACATGTAGTATTGTTGTTTTGTAATGTTGATTAAAATTAGGGTGATCCCTATTTTCACGTTATTACAAAAACTAACTTTTTTATTTGCAGAAATAGACGTTTACACTGTTGCGCAAAGTTAAAGCGCAAAAAAATTCATAGAATTTTCATATATAAATTATTTGTAGCTTGAAAATTGACCGATTTAGAGCAATTTTCCCTCATCAACTTAGGGTGTACCAGAAAAAAATGGTTTTTCTACCCTAACTTTTTTTATTTCAATTTCCGCCGTAAAGTTGTGTTGCGACGAGTTTTAGGACTTTTAAAGACGCGTACTTTGGAATACAAACTTTGCCACTAGTTTCAACCAATCGATAGTTATTGAAGTTTTTCTAAAAAAAATACGCCCTTTTCAAATGTTGATTTCTATGATTGGGGCAAACACAAAAAAAAATTAAAGACGTTGTTTGAAAGTTAAATTCATATTGCTGAAAACTAGAGATATGTTATCTCTATATCTTGAGAAAATTATATTTGAATATGGGATAGTATTAGAGAAAATCTTCAATAACTATTTATTGGTTAAAGCTAGCGGCAAAATTAGTAAATCAAAATACGCGTCTTTGATAGTTCTACAACTCGTCGGAACAAAATTTTATAATGGAAATTGAAATAAAAAAGCTAGGGCCAAAAAACATTTTTTATGGTACACCCTAAGTTGACGAGGGAAAAGTTGCTCTTAATCGGTCAACTTGGACCCTGGCTTGTACGGCTTGCATTCCAGATCATGTCTGAGGAGCCTGTTCATTAAAGCAGGGGACATTTGAACTTGTTTGCTAAATTTACGGCCAGATACGGCCGGATTACGTCTTATTTGCACCCTCACACATTTGATCTTTTTCTTCGTGCTGGCAGTTCGTCTGGCTTCTCCTTTTGTGTTGAATATAGACATTTCCAGTTTTTTTTAGCCGTTTCAAGGTACTAAAAACAAAACGTTTACTCACTTCGAACTGCTTAAGGCCATTGAATATCTGACACGGTCTAAGCTTTTGCAAATGTAATTTGAAAACATGGCTTCCATGGAAGTTGATAAATATACACAAACGGAATCGTTTATTTATCTTCAGCGATAAGCTGTCAAAAGAATACACTCAAAACGGGTATAATCAAATCCGCTGTTAAAATTACCCAGCTGAAATAAACATAGACTGAAAAAAGGTGACACATATCTTGAGACACACTGTATGTAGATAGATTCAAATGTGTTTACTTCATAACAATTATTCTCCTCCTTGTCTGAAACTTGGGGACGTCTAGGGTCAAAATAAGTAAATTTACACATATATGTTGTTATCTTTATATTTTTTTTTTTTATCATGGAAGTAACACTTTATGCTTTTAACCATTATGTGCCGACAGGGAACAACGTTGCCTTTTTTATTTCAAAACATGATATTTCATTCAGTTTTCAAAGTAGGATATTGAAACTTTGTGACATCTAATATCTCGTTGATACTTATCATCAACGTTATCATCATTATGAAATTGTGAGGGTCTAGCTAGGGCGCGAGGAGGGGCTTCGTGTTTTTTTTATTACGTTAAAGACCAACAGGGAATGTTTTTACCCGAGGAACGAAAATGACAATTACTAAGGAAATATCCAACCAATTTAGAATATTTTGACAGTTTTGGATTCTCAACCGCTCCCTATAAATCGTCAAATATGACCGAAGGGCATTATCCGTGATTATCCGGATATCCGGAACTGTGTTCCGAAAATGGTATGCTAATAAATATTTCAATAGGACCAACAATAATGATACAAAAAAATGTGGAATTATTACATAGGTGGTGTGTGAATGCCATAAGTCACCCTAGATCAGTTTCCATGAGGCCACGAATGGCCAGAAAATTAAATAAATCGAATCTTAACCAAATGGGTGTCATAATTCTTGGAATTGTTCCAGATTTTCTTATCCTTATCAGCGCATCCGATGACTTAGCTACTGAATGACCTAGCCTAAGAAACGCTAGTCAGGAACACGGTTTAATACGCTCATGTTTGACCGAACTGGCTCGTTCCGATCATACTCGTAGTCGCGTCGAAGCAAAAAAAAGAATTCACTGGAGCTAAGTGTATACCCAGGCACGTTTACGTCCAACATATCCAAGATATTTGGAGCGTTAAACTCACCAGTCAAAACTTTGAAGACGAATACAGCTTTAGCAGTTTTGATACGGTGCTCAAATGTATTGAAGCCCAGCAACTGCCATCTGGCTTTATATGGTGCTAGATTCAATAGGTCATTTCAGGAATGAACTTCCGTTGTACAGCTTTAATTCGGCCGATTACTGGTATATGCAGGAGTGCGAAAATGAACCGCAGAAAAATCAGAAAAAATGCGATTCTTGCTTGTTATCAGTTTGCATTGAACACAGCAGAAATGTTTGCAAAAGCTGAACTCCATTAGTTTTTTTTAATTTAGTTTTTTTCTGGAATATACTTTGAATTCACACTGATAAATATTTTTGCTTATTACTTGAATATTCAACCTCCAAAATATGAACCTTCACAATGCAAATGCAAAGTTTTCATAAAAGAAAACTTGACTCGCGTTTTTAACTCTAGACTGGCCACTCCGTAGCCAATTCAATGGATGTATCGATAACGATAAAAAAATCTGGAACGATTTCAATAATTTTGTCACCCATAACGCTAGGGCTTAACTCATTACATTTTCTGGCCATCCGAAATATCAATCCATCCAGCAGGGCGCTTTTTACAAAACTTAAACCAAGCCTGTTTTATGTGGTGTACCAACAGCATACCAGAGCGTAACTTTAGGGATTTTGAACTGACCTGTCAAATTCTTTGTTTATAGGTGCCCTGCGGAATAGACGGTCGATTTTGCGAAATTCTTCAAAAAATGCTATAAAAATTACGCCAAAGTTATGTACCAATAGCGTACCTTCCAAATCTGATGTTTGATTTAAACGTACCTCAAAAATGTTCATACCTACTTATAGAAAACTTTTTTAAATACATTATATGCATAATCTGACCCTATCAGCACACTTGTTGCAGTTCAGACGAAATAACTTCAATGTGACTCTATTCAGTCAAAATCAAGTTGCTGAAACCAATTATAACTGCTTTGTGCTGCTTGAGGACCTCGGATTCAGATTTCTCAGAAAATTCTTGCTCTAAATGACCTATAAAACATACTGATTGAGTACATTCTACGCTACTCTAAAGTTAAAAATGTATTTTCATTAATACACTAGCTGACCCAACGGACTTCGTTCCGTCTAATATTAATTTATTGCTTGCAATATCTTTAAAATCGATTCACACAATAAATCGGTATTCTATATTAATATCGCTTTTTTTTAAATTGCATAAATGTCCTTCATTGTTTTAGTCAATCTCAAAGAGACAGTCAGTTTTCATACAGGAGAACTTGGATATTTTCAATTTTGGCTTCAGAAAGTATGACAATCGGCAGTCATTTCATATTATTGATAATCTGTGATCAATTGGTCACTTTAATTGGTATATTATGTTAGAATACTGAAGTGGTTTTTTTTGAAGTTCCAACGCATGAAAAATGGTTGATTTTTGTATGATGTCTTGCCGGACCGACATGAGTTGATTACGGTGCTGTAAGATATTATAAAGAAACTTTCCAAAACAACAACGTTTTGGACATTTTCAATGTGACAATTTAACACTGGCATCTGAATTGAAGATGTTCTATTAACTGATTGTTGGAAATTGGGTTTTTCTTGAAGTTTGCTCAGTTTGAAAGTGAAGAAATTTGAATTTATTATGTTGACAATAATTTATTTGTGATTTTTCTGCATTTCTGACAAACAACATTTGTTTAATACAAACAAAATTTGATATTTTAGTATGCAAAGATGCCTTTTTTATTTTACAATTTTCCGACTTTTCCTTGGGAATTTCCCTACTTTTGAGTTTCTTTAGAACTTTGTTAGGCAAAAAGGAACAAATCATCCCAAGACACCGTCAAGATTGGTTCAGCCGTTCTTGAGTTTAAGCGTCACTAAAAAACAAATATTCATTTTTATATATATATATTTTTTTAATGGAAAAATGACTTACTTTTATTTAACATTTTTTTGACTTTGCCTGGAAAATTTCCCTACTTTCTTTTTTTCTGGACCTTTGTTGGACAAAAAGGAACAAATCATCTGAAGACACCGTCAAGATTGTTTAAGCCGTTCTTGAGTTTTAGCGTCACTAACAAACAAATATTCATTTTTTTATATAAAGAAGGGAAGATTTTTTTTTTTAAATGGAAAAATGACTTATTTTTATTTGACATTTTTTTGACTTTGAGATTTATAGAATAGATATAATAGATAAAAATAGAATACAATAGATTTAAGGAAACACCCGTGAATGGCTACTTCCTGCTTAGCATTTTGTATACCCCTGAATGTAGATAACATGCAAGAATGATACAGATAATTTTTAGGCATGGTTTTTTAGGCTTCTTATCATAAAGAGACCATCTGTTCACGTATCGGTTGAATGTACGTTCTTGGGAAGGCATGGTTGATTCTCAAAGGAGGATTTATTTTGTCTGATTATTTTCATAAAGACGTAGCTACGTGTTAATTTTGTGCCTTGTTGAGGATTTTATCTTTCCAAACTATTCTTAAAAGGTCCATGAACAATTTGTACGAGTAGAGGATGAACAGTGAGATGAATGTCAACATTCATACATTATTGTTAGGATTCAACAGAAATGATCCTATAGGAACTTGCTCCGGAGTGACTGTTCCAAGATCAAGTCACCGGATTGTCATTTGGCAATCACAAACATTCCTGTGTTTTCTTTGAATGACTTTTAATTTTTTTTACTTACGATACTTTACACCTGACTGCATCTGTGTCGGTCAATTCCGGCTTCACATATTCTCAATATCTACACTTTTATCATATAGCGTTTCCTTGTCTCTCAACATTTTTATTTATTTTCTGCTTATATTATTCCGCCTTTACCACTCCTCTTCTTCAGCTTCTCCTCTTCTGAATGTTTTCTTCCGCTTTTTCTTCTTTTTTCTTCGCTTCTTCCACTTCATCTTCTCCGTTTCTCTTATCCGCTTCTTTTTTCCATATCTCTGCTTCCATCTCTTCTTCTGCTTCGTTTTATCCGTTTTTCCACTCTTTTTCTTCCGGTTTGCATCTTCCGCATCTCAGGTAGATGAGGAACGAAAGCAAATTTGCAAACGAAATAAAACGGAAGAAGTTAACCGGAAGAAAAGAGTTGGAAGAAGAGAAATGAATGAAGAGAAGCAGACGAAGATAAAAGTGGAGGAAAAGTAGAATGACTTTAAGTGTCATTACTGCCGATTTTCTATTGGAATCTTTAATAAGTATACTATTTTCCAAACATGGTTCCGGATATCCATCGGTCCATCTCACAATTTTCAGATAGTGGTTCAATTACTGAATCCAAAACTGTGAACATATTCTAAATCGGTTAGATATTTCCATAGTGATGGTCATTTTAGTTACGTGGGTAAAAACATTCCTTGTCGGCCTTTTAAAGGTGTTTTTTTTTTGTTGGACACACAACGGTTGATTTCCACTTATTTACTAGTTTGACAATCATTTCTGATGTTGTGAACTTCGTGTTGGATCCATACTGTAAGAAGATTATCGTTTTATTGTTTCATCGAGAGGAAGCATCCTCTATTTTCTAGATATTCATTTACATAAGAGCTTTAATCGTTTTTTGAAATAAACGAATGATATTTTTGTGTCCCTGGAATTGGAACATGATTATTAAACTTTTCAGTAACTCCTGTGCAATCTTCATTATTGGCATATATAAACTGCCAAACTTTTTTCTCTGTTGTTTTACTCCTTTTGATGTTGCCCAGTCATAGCAAAACAAAAATAAAACACTTCAATATTAACCAACCATATGTGTTAGGATATGGATAAATGAGATTTTACCATTATAACTATACACCAACGTGATCCTAAAGGGTGGAACGGCCAAAAGTTGGTCAAACATATAATGTATCGAGGACAAATCACTAGATGGCCACTTAACATTGAGAAATATTCTACTGACGAAATTTCATGAATTTTGATACCCATATTGACAAGGTTTCCTTCTTAATATATTCATAGATTCATGAAATAAAATGATCATTGCTGATAATGTCCTTGAAGCGAATGAGTTTTTGAATCCAATGGTGCCAAAAAAATTTAAATCGGTCAATAATAGCCAGAGTTATAATTATTTGCAGTCGGTGGGTACCCGGGAACCCTGTCGATCACTTAAAAGGGATTTTTTGTCAAACACATAAGCGTTATGTGCACACTGATTAGTTTATTATATAAATGATCAATCTCTTCTTCGTGATTGTCAAATTTCCGCTTGGTAATATTGAATAACATTCTGTAGCCTCTCTGCTTTTTGGGTCGATACTGGCTTTTACATTGTAAATTAGTCGGTGCAAGAAAAGTGTATTAGACGCAGATATCGTGTTGCTACCGGAAGGCTTCAAAAATGCCGGCGACGGCCGTCTTGATGTAAACAAGTGACGACGACAGCAGCTGCGAGTCCAACAGGACTTGGCCATCTAGGACACCGAGGAGAGCTGGTTTGCGAAGCGACAAATAATTTATTTCTACCATATTTTGAAGACAATATCTAGTATCCTGTTTTATTTGATCTATTTTGTTTTGTTTTTCATTGTACTTGTCTCTTGTCTCTTTTCAGCCACATCGGTGCGGTCCATTGCTTTGGCGGATAGTGCTACACACTCCCGTTTCATTTTGCTCAGTTTTTGGGTGCAGTTGTGTGCTGTCTCTTTCTCACGCGGGGGTGTTGCTCGTGTTTTCAGTTGAGGTGGATCAACTCAAAATTGGGTTGATCCACTTTTTGGCGGGAGTTGGGTGGCATTTCCGTGTGCGAGGGGGGATGGCGTATAGTTGTGCTCGGGGTTGTGAGGGGTGAAACGGAAGTGCATACTTTCATCGTACTAGAGATCCTCGTGGCGGGAGATGTGTGGAAATTTGATGAACTATTTGGCAGCGGTGTTAATTTTCTTCACAGAGGCTGATAACACTTGCCACAGTGCAAATCTGCACGATTGGCTCAGATTTGACAGCTCTCGCTGCACGATTAGCTCAAAATGGCTGCTTCCGCATATCTCTTGCTATGAGGATCACTACAGCGTACCGTTAACCAAAACGAGCCCTGCTGCTAACCTTTCCCCAACTATCCAACATCCCAGTGATTTCTCGTGGAAGTGCAGAGGATTTCTCGGCTTCCTTCAAAGCGAGTATCATGTCAACACGTTCCTTCCCATTCCCTACTTGACTAGCATTCGGACACGGCCGGCGCCGGTATTGCTTTATAATGGCCTGTAGCACACTGCTACAAGTATTATTACTAAATGTGACTCATTGTCTCAATCGAATAATTTGCTGTTCGTGGGTCAAGTTTTCACGAACGATAACATCTTCTGTTGGTTCATTGTGTAAATACAGCTGATCTAGCAATAACGGAATTGCATCCGTGGGCGGTCAATCATGCTCATGGTCATGCTCTCAAATGATCAATCTCTTCTTCGTTTTAAAACTACGAACGAGATGAAAATTAGTATTTCATTTGATCCAACTACCTTAGCTATCTGTCAAAATAAGCAAAGGTAGTTGGAATTAAATGGAAAATACTAGTTTTTCTTCTAATTTCTAGTTACGCTGCTTTTTTTGCTTCGACGCCTTTTTGAAAACATTCCGTACGCCACACCTACAAAACTAGGGGTGTTCAAGTTTTTTAAATACACGATAAAATATTTCGACCAATTTTTCATATTTCGACCAATTTTTGACCGTTCCATCCTTTACATGATGAGAACTACCAGAATTTACATCACATTCTTCTCAAGCTTAATATTCAAGTGCATATTTTCGGTTTCAATACAAATTTAATACTTTCCCTAAACACCACACAGCATTCTTTCAATCGAAATACTTCATAATTTAGACACCGCACCTAATTTCAGGTTAAAATTCAGAACAGACCTAGCCCAAAACAACCGTGGCACCAGTACTGCCGCATACATAGACTTACCGACCGTCCGACCGGTAATAACAACCTTCTTGTGACGGGTGTCAGACAGGCTTGTTATTACCCTTGGCTTCTGGAGCACAGCACACGGCCCGGTACGAAAGTGCAAATGCAACCCCTTCTAAATGAGTCGAACGAACCGCATCGCATATCCTTCTTATAGAACGGTAACGAACCGCCGAAAATGCATACACATTTCAAAATACCGTAACGTCAGATGGAAGGGAATGCAGGCAAGGTGAGACTGGGATCGCCGTGTGGGCCTGATGGGCCGTAAGATTATCGTTAGTTATAATGTATTTTCTGTATATAATTTCTGCGTACACACATACACACCTATTGATGGATCTGCTCGAACGAGCGAAGCAGTAGTCGGTGTGCGACTCTCAACTCTCAATTTCCTGTCTCAATCGTCGGGTTGCGCCGAGATCAAGGAGCGAGCGGGTGGTTGCCTGACGGGATGTCTGATACCCGATGATGAAAAATAACAACAACCGGTGAAAGAAATGGGAAGGGGGGGGGGGATGGCATCTACTCTTCTGGGTGAGCAGATTATATGCATATAGGTACGTTATTAAGTTGGTCAGTGACTGTCGAGTTGGAGAAGACGAGGTGCATCTCTGCTTCGGTGGTTCTTCTGAAACTGATTTAATATATTGCACTTTGCTTCGAACGAATATTTTGATTGTTAAAATACGTGATATATTTTTTTTACTAATACAACGGTTTGTTTCTTCTCATTTCAGGTTTGAACATCTTGAAATTTATGGAAAATCGTTAATGTCGTAAGTTTTATACAATAGCCCATACACTACTTTCCAACTATAAATTAGGACAGTTATGCTCTTACGGGAAATCCATTTGTTGACTATTCACGTTTGCCAAGCACCCGTATATCTTTTCCGGCACCACACACATGCAAACAAAGTAGGCCCCGGTAAGCAGCAGGCTGGACACCCAGCCCTTCCTGTCCAGCCTACTGCCAGTACGAGCGTTCAGGTCGTCCGTCGGTGATTCTGCTCTGTGTTGGACGATGTTGCCGTCTTGTCTGCTGAACTTACTTTACCAATTTCCTCCCATCCTTCTGCTGCTCACCTTCGGGTTTTTCCCCTCGCCCGAGTCATCTAATTTCTCTCAATTTTCAATTTTCACCTCCGTCTAACTCGGCCACTCACCCTCCGGTGTTCCGATCAAGCGATGAGACTGGTGGTGGCCATCAACTTTGCATGTACTCAGCGGCAGTCGAGTAAGACTGTGGAAGAAGTCCTTCTCTTCTGGTCCGGAACTGGACGAACGAATCCTTTCCCGATACTCAAGCTTACATACCAACTGCATATGCAACTGTGAGTGGAAGTTACGCTCTCCCTATGTTTCCTGCGTTTCTCGTTTGCTCTCTCGCACGTTGCGAACCTGCATGTGATGCATGTGTACGATGGAAATACGATATAAATTATAATGCATTGATTATGTTTAGAAAACAAGCTTATTAAACTTGTTCAATATTATATCTGGAGTCGCTCGGGTCGGACGGTTGGACCGTTCGACCGTTCGGACTGGGGAAAGATGTCTGCTAGTGTACGTATGTACGGCTTGCTGTGGTTATTGGTTGGGGCTATTCTAATGCGCTCCTTCCCGAGGGTGACTTCGATGGAGACGAAACGGAACTGACTATCGTTTTTCTAGGATTGTTTCGTGTTTGGAACACGGAAATAAGGCGGTGCACAATTCGTTGACCTTTTGATGAACTTATAAAAGTTTGGGAAAATTAAAAATATTCTAAAAATTGTTCAACTCAACTATTCAGATGATAAGTCGGTTTTATCAAAAACCTCCTAAACCAGCGCACCGATTACTAGATAGAAATACTGCCCCAATCGAAGAAGAGTGGGCTCCAAGGGTGGGTTTTCGGAAGTTTGTTAGAGTGCACCGCTCGGCGAAGGGTGGCGAAGGCCAGCAATATTGATACTTACTCAAAAGTCATTTTGGAACGACGATGGAAGAATCGATGTGGGTGTATTTTCGTATGCGTGCGTTTGGCTGCACATGTTTATGTGTCTGAGTATGCGGGTGGGAAGAGGTTATCTTTTGGTCATCACGAATCTCCCTTCGCTTGGGTCTGACTTGGCTTGATGGTGGGTGGTTTTGTGTGCATCAAAAATTAGCATAAAGCTCCTTTGGTCGTTGTTTCCTTACGAACGAACACTAGGTTCAGGGCTGTTTTCATTATTTTAGTGTGAGGTTATGTGCACACACATTGTTTCTATGGGAAAGGGCAAAAAGTGGTGTGCTCATATAATTGTATCCGTATATGCACATTGCGTTTGGAACGGGCAGGCGGCTGTGGAGGGTGACTGTCGAATGGGAAGGAAATAAGTTTTCCAATAATAAACATTACAACCGCAAATAAAAGTTTTTTTCTTCCTTCTGTTGTTCGCACGTGTGTCAGCGATAATTAAGGGCACTCGATGAATTATGCAGCATATGCATACATTATTGAGAGGTTGGTGCAATTTTCTTAACCTTTGCCAATGAGTTGCGGGACTTTTTTTAATGATCCACTGCTCTTCTATCACGATTT
>JASCZW010015725.1:0-20009 GCA_034211315.2 Aedes japonicus
ACCTTTGATTGGTGCAGGAAGGTTCGAAAAATATGATAATCCCGATCATTGTCGTCATAAGTAGTGTAAACATCCTCGAAGAAGTCTGCGAATAAATTACTTATTTCGTTAGCGGTTCTGCCTATTTTACCGTCAAATTGCATTTTTGATGAAAATTATTCGACTTTTGTTTGGCCTTAACAGAAGCCGAAAAAATAGATTTTGGGTCTGTCTTTATATTATTTTCGACTTTAATGTTGAAATCCTCATCAAGCATTATTTTATTTCTGAAATACAGTTGGTCGCATATAGTCAAATGTGTTTGTAATGTTTAAATCATTTTTATTTTTATATTTTTCAGGTTGATTATTCTTCTATTATACCATGCTGGAGCTTTAGATTTGTTTGATTTGCTTTTGCTTCTTAGGTACTGTCGTCTCTGAAATTTTGTATATGATCTGATAGAACTTATTCACAGCTAGCCTAATATTCAAATTATGAATCAAATTTCCTATCGATGAAGCTTACTTTGTTTATGGTAACGTCGTATTTTTCATGTCTAAAGTCTTAATAATTTTCGGTATTATTGCTATTCAACATTGTGGTGTTGTCATGTATAAATATGCAGTATTCAATCGCGGTGTGGAAAACTTCATTTTTCAAAACAGGATCAGGCGATTCCGTCAGGCAGAAATCATAGGTTATTAGTAGACTGATTCCACGCCAAATCGGTCGGTCACCAAACTCAACTATCTTCGATTTTGATGAAACTTGGTACACGTCTTCGGTATGTTGAAAAAAAAAATCCACTGGTGTTAAGATTTTTTGGATTCAAGAGTAACTTTTGAGATGGGTGTATGTTTTTTCCAACATTTTACTTGAAAAATCGTAGTTCAAAAACCATTACATTTAGAAAAAACTTTATATGAGGGAGTTGTAGAGAACTAAAAGGCTTTGTAAAAAAATGTACACTGAAAAAAAAATTTTTTCATAAAGAAAAATCGAAAATAAATACTAAAAATCAAATATAAAAAAAACATATTTTTAATATTTTTCAAATTTGTTTTGTGGAAATTTGAGAAAAAAGACACGTTTTGAAAAAAACTCTAGGATGGACGCTCTTATAATAAAAAAGTTTTCCGAAGAGCGAACTTTGGTGCATATTTCAAATTTTGGTTATTCATTATTATAAATGAAAATTAATTATACAATATGATTTTGGAGATCATTAAAAACAATAATGATCATAATGATAAATCACCTGAACGCAACCGTTTTCGAGATTTTTCGGATTTTATTTCAATAGAATGAAAAACCTCAGAAAATTCGCTCTTTTCTTAAGTTAATCGAGATTTCCACCAGAAATGATAAATTTTCAAGATCTTCATATTATAACGTTCACATTACTCTAATGTCCTCTTTTCTTTTGATATCAGGATGATAAGAAGACTCATTTGAAAAGAACAAGATAAATAGCACTATTGTTTTAATATTGCAATCAATATATTTATAATTGTTTTATGGCTGTATCGGTCGGGCCGCTCAGAGAATGAAGGGAGCGAATTTGCTAAAGCGATGAAAGTAACAGCGAGATAGATGTCGCAGGGGCGACAAGTGTGAAATGGACAGATGATGAAATTATGCGGAGGGTCATATAGAAGAAGCATATTAATCGAACTGCTGACTATTTTGCCAAGCTCCAACGATGTTAGAGGTCGGGTGTAGTGTGTGAAAACTACACTCCGAACAGTTCAGTGATGTAGCGATGAAAGTAACACATATTGTTTAAGGTAGGTAGACAAATAGCAGCTATAACGTATGTCAGGTATATCTTCTCATAAAAAAAACAGCTAATGTACGCTGCCTGCAAACTACCAGAGATGTTTTATACCTGCATTTCCAAGGTACCACAGCCAATATATATGATCATACATAGTCGCATTCATCAGTAAAATCTATCTGAGTGAACTGAAAATGGAGTTTAACATGAAGAAGTGTTGTATGCCGTTTCCCACTAAACGGTGCTCAAAAAACCTTCGTAAATTAACCGAACAAAATGTCAAAAAACTCAAGTTTATAGGCAAAACACATTTGGACACTTCTTTGATGATTTGTGATAATTGTCGTTGCATTTAAATAGAACGGAACAATCCCATGCTGCAATTTCGGAGCCTAGTGAGAAACCATCAATTACTAACATTATGGATCCACAACCATCTACATCACGGCAAGTAGACTTGTATGGTCTCGAGGAAACGCCATCGGCAATATCATTAATGTCAGTGCCATCTGATAGCAGTGTGCAAAGATTATTCAAGGCGCCATAATATTGAGCTATTTAACAAGGGCGTAGCTGGAATCAACGTTTCGCCAATATCGGCTAAAAAGTTCCTGAACGTAAATTATGCCCGCAAAAAGTTCAAAGATGTTTCAAACGGCATTCGGACACCATATTTGGGGATCAAGCGGAGGAGGATGACCTGGAACAATTGAAAGTGAAAGCAGCCGAATATGACGAAATAATCGCGCAGCTAAAGGACCGGTATGCTGATCCAGAAACTTCGAGGGACGATCAAGTAAGGATACTTTCGGTTTTACCACAATCTTGGACAAATCAAGAGTAATGGCAGAATTTGGAATAACAAACAAGTACATCGTATCACAAGCTAAATTCCTTGCCAAGCACGAAGGTGTTTTAGCTGCCCCTAACAACTGGGACACGGTCTGAACCCGGAAATAAAAAACCAAATTTTGCAATTTTACGACAGTGATGAGATTACACGAGCAACCCCTGGTATGAACGACTACGTTTCAGTGAGGAGTGAAGGTAAGAGGGTTCATATTCAAAGCGCCTTTTAGTTTGTTCATTAAGAGAAGCTTTCATTAAATTTCAAGAGATGCATCAAAATGCTGTTGGGTTTAGCTCTTTTGCAGCACTTAGACCAAAGCATTGCAAATTACTAGCACACAGGTTCTCATAACATTTGTGTTTGCACCATTCATGAGAACATTAACTTGATGCTTCATGGTCTTAGAAAATATTCATTCGAGAATGATTATAAATTGTGTTTTGAAGAAATATTATGTAGCTCATCAACTAGAACTTAAAAATGTTACCTCCGTGAATGCGAACGATGTCCAGGCTTTTCAGATTTTGAGAGTAGTTTAACAGACAAATTAGAAAAACGTGGTTTAGTTGAAATATCTTTTGAGCAATGGATTTCAACTGATAGATGTAGTTTAGAGACACTTGTTAAACCAATTGATGAATTTATTGCTTATTTTTGTGAAAAGTTGGAACAATTAGTATCCACGATTTTGTCAAATCTCAGCAGTCTAGTTTCTTGAGAGATTATAAAAGTTGTCTTAAAGACGGCGAAGTAATAATAATTTGTGATTTTTCTGAAAATTATTCATTTGTTTTTCAAGATGCTGTTCAAAGTAGTTATTGGAGTAATGAGCAAGCCACTATTCACCCTTTTTGTCATTTATTACACGGAATCTGGAATACTTAAAAATATCAGTTTCATTGTTATCTCAGAAGTGTTGAAACATGATACGATTGCGGTGCAGGTGTTTATTTCAAAACTAATAAGCTTTTTGCAAACAAAAATTAAAGTAAAGAAAGCTACGTTTATGTCTGACGGGGCAGCATCCCAATATAAAAATAGGAAGAACTTTGCAAGCCTTTGTAAGTTTAAAAAGAAATACAATATTGATGCTGAATGGCATTTTTTGCAACATCCCACGGTAAGGGACCTTGCGATGCAATTGGTGGTACATTAAAACGAATGGCAAGATATGCAAGCCTTGCTGTACAACATGAACACCCTATAAAAAGTGCATTAGAGTTATTCGAATGGGCGAACCAAAAAGTGATGATTGTTTAACAAAAATGTCGTTTTGTTATGTATCACATGAAGAGTATGAACAGGGGGTAGCAGAATGGAATGAAATTTACCGACAGACTAAAACGATTGCAGGTACACAAAAGTACCACTCATTCGTTCAATTTCAGAAAACGAAGTTTTTGTAAAACTTTTTCGAATGACGAAGAAGGCAGGATTCATAATATATATAAAAGCAATCAATAGTTTATATAATGTTTATGTAATATTATCAATGACCGAGACTAATAAATGGTATATATAAATATAAATCCAACCATAATTCATTATTTTTGTCTTATAACTTTAAGTGAAGCTTTTTCAATCGACGAGCTGTTAAGAGTAAGTAAGAGGCACATACATGTGTTTTAAAAAGGCTAAAAACACAAGAGAAACAATCGTTAGCTATTGTTGTTTTAATATCACGAGTAATTTATGAAAAGGGCGTATTTTTGAGGTTTTGAAATTTTATTGAAAGAAAATCAGAAATATCTTGAAAACAGTTGCGTTTACGTGGTTTATCATTATTATCATTATTGTTTGTAATGATCTCCAAAACCATATTGTAACATCAAAATTTATTTATAAGAATGAATAACCAAAATTTGAAATATACACCAAAGTTCGCTATTTGAAAAACTTTTTATTATAAGAGCGTCCATCCTAGAGTTTTTTTAAAACTTGTCTTTTTCCTCAAATTTCCATACAACAAATTTGAAAAATATTAAAAATATGTTTTTTTAGATATTTTATTTTTAGTAATTATTTTTGATTTTTCTTGATGAAAAAAAAATTTTTTTTCTGTGTATATTTTTTAAGAAAGGCTTTTAGTTCCTACAATTCCCTTATATAAAGTTTTTCTCTAAATGTAATGGTTTTTGAACTACGATTTTTCAAGTAAAATGTTGGAAAAAACACATACGCCCATCTCAAAAGTTACTCTTGAACCCAAATTATCTTAACACCAGTGGAATTTTTTTTTTCCAACGTACCGAACTCATGTGCCAAGTTTCATGCAAATCAATGATGATCGGGTATGATTTTTGGGATTTCCGGCACATTCTGGATGGAATCCTTCAATAAATAAAAAATCTGAAAAAAAGTTGGGATTGCAGCAAGCTGTGAATTGAAACTGGCGTGTTTCGTTTTGCTGTGTCGTTTACGAAAAAAAAATCAAACAATAATTCGTTATTTAACATCAACTAAAAGTAAAATCATAAAATCTCAGCGTGTTATGTGTAATACAGGGTGCGGCAGAAAATGTTCAAACTTGAGTATTGGGTTAATTCGTGTAGCTAGTGACTAATTTCTGTCGAAAGTGTATTTATTTATGTTTACTTTCAAGTGCTGCATCCAAACATTCTATTTGTTTTATTGCAAATTCGTCAAAATGTTCACGAAAGAAATCGCCAAGGTGGTAGGGTGTCATTTGGCAACAGTTTACCGCATAAAAAAGTCCCTGCAGGATGGTCCTAAGCAGCGGGAGCTGGAAAGTGGACGTCCGCGCTTTTAACGCACGCCGAACGTGATGAAATCGGTCCGTGCAAAAATTGCTCGCAATCCGGTGCGTTCCATAAGAAAACTTGCAAAGGAAGTCAATATTTCGAAGAAATCCATGCGGAGAATCATCAAAAAAAGACCTGCATGCATCTTCCAGAGCCAGAGTGAAACGCCACTTGATTTCGGACCGGGTCAAGGAACTACGAGTGACTCGTTCCAAGAGATTGCTTTCCTTGTTGAAGAAGGAAAAAATGATAATCCTGTTGTCCGACGAAAAGCTTTTCAGCATCGATGCTGTGGCCAACAGCCGCACGGACCGGTTCATTTCACCGCAGAAAATGGAGAACGTTCCGGAAGAAGTGAAATTCAAATTTCAAACCAAACATCCGGCTTGTGTCATGATGTTTGGCCTGGTGGCGTCCAACGGTTTGAAAATGCCTTTTGTTTTCATTGATGCTGGAGTTAATATCAATACCGAAGTGTATAACGGTATTTTAAAGGACCAAGTGCTTCCCTGGGTAAAGGCCAGCTTCTCCGAGGACCAAAACGTTGTCCTACAGCAGGATGGATCGCCGTGTCACACGTCCAATCGAACCCAACAATGGTTGAATGATAACATGAAGTTTTGGCCGAAGGATTTGTGGCCCCCTAGCAGTCCAGATCTTAATCCGTTGGATTATTCGATTTGGGCATATGTTGTAGCACGAGCCTGCAAAAAATCACACCCTTGTGTGAAAACCCTGAAGTCAATCATAACACGCACATGGCAAGTCCGAGGACTACGTCCGAAAAGCATGCTCTAGATTCCGGCGTCGGCTCGAGGATGTTATTAATAATAATGGCGGACACATTGAAAAAAAAAATGTTTAAAAGGACTTTATAAAGATAACTGCACTCGAAAATGTTGATATTATTGCTCGAATTAGTTGAAAATGGGATTTGAAAGAAATAGAACAAATTTTTGCATTATTTTCTACCGCACCCTGTACGTAGGGAATACAATCGATTACCTGCCGAAATGTGTGAGTGTTGGTAGTATTTTCCCGTGCATGAAATTAATTACGAATTAACGAGCTCTGAAGGTTTGTCAGATAGAGCGCGGAGCGTTTTATTATCTCCGAAATTGATATAAAAAAAAATGATTCATTTTCGATTCATTCAACAATTAAATTTACTGCCTGTTGATTAAAGTCAACGTAAATGTGAATATTCGTTTCAGGCTCAAATTTTGAAAATATGTTTCATCGGGAGTTCATCGGGTTGTTTTGCAGCATGGATCGATGTAATTCATCTGCAGGATAGGGATTCTGCGTTTTGCTTATGTCGTCGTTAAGTCGGGTACTTTCTCTAAGGGGTACATTTATGTCGGGGAAAACACGTATGCCACATAGGAAAAAAGGGTAAATTTTTTAATTTTTAAAATGTTTGATGATTAAGTAAAGCGTTAATTTTCCTCGTTTTCCATTTACAACTGTTCTACCAATATGCCCAAAAAGCATTTTTTTAGAAGTTTTTAGATCACTTCCAGAACAGGAACGTATAACTTGATAACTGGCCTTGGTATTTAAGAGCTCCCCGAGCAGGAGACAATAACATATCAATACCTAATTTTGATCTTGATAACTGGCCTTGGCATTAAAAAGCTCAGATTAAGAGGTAAAATACCTAAGAATTGCAAGCAAAATATCTCTCGAATACCAAAACTTGTTATTTTGGATACCTGGGAATACCTGAGACGTACTATTTTGGTATTGTCTTACCTAAATTAGGTATTCGCATAACATTGTGGGAACAATTTTATGGTATTATCCTTAGGTATTTTAGCTCTTAATCTGAGCTCATAAATACCAAGGCCAGTTATCGAGTTATTCGGTCCTGCTCGGGTCAGATTAAGAGGTAAAATACCTGAGGATAATACCATAAAATTGTTCCCACAATGTTATGCAAATATCAAATTGAGGCAACACAATACCCAAATAGTACCTCTCAGGTATTCCCAGGTATCCGAAATAACAGGTTTTGTTATTCGGGAGATATTTTGCTTGCAATTCCTAGGTATTTTGTTAAGGTATTTTACCTCTTAATCTGAGCTCTTTAATACCAAAGCCAGCTATCAAGATCAAAATTAAGTATTCATATGTTGTTGTCTCCTGCTCGGGTTTCTATGAAAATCCCTAGAAAAGATACCACATATTTTTATTAATGCAGATAATGAAAAAAAAAAAAACAGTACTATTAACACAATTCGTTTGCTACGAAATTCGCGGTGGTTGAAAATCTCCCATCACAGTAGGTCAAGGATCGCCTGAGGGAAACGCACGGTAAACTGAATCTCAGATGGCTCTGCATTTTGCGGCGGATTGCCTGCCAATTTGGGAGAGGTGAAAAGTTACGGGCGCTTGCCCGATGGGGATTGAATGAAAAACTTGTCCTACATTCTTCGCTGCCAGCTATCGAATGAACACCTACATTGTACGCTTGTCGACTGTGATGTTCATATACTGGTCGGAAAGTTTCCAACGTAGAACGAGAGCAGCGCACACAGTCGATAAAACTCTGTTTTACAACTTCAATAGTTACCTTTCAGGAACCTTATCACGACAGTCACCGTGATTCTTCCGCAGCAGAAATGTGAGGAGAAAAAAAAAGGGAAATGGAAAACTAGTTTAGCTATGCTTTTCAACTCCCACGGGGGCATGTGTGAGTTATCAGTGGTTTTTTTATGAACAGAAATAATGATATATTACAGCGGAGCACAATGATGTGGAATAATGAATGAAACTTCGACCCATTACAACTAATTGAAACACTGCCGGTCACTAATGCTTTGAGCGAATAATTTCATCGAACGAATCTCTGCTAATTATGCAATCGATTCCGATGAAACGCTTTTTGCACTATGATGATGAAACCTAATTGGTATGCTCGCATGGCGAATATTTAGGCTAAAGAGGGGGATGTTGGAAGCGTGGGAATTTCCACATCTGAAATGCATTGCCGGATTTAGGAACATTTTTGTGTCGCATTAAACGGAATGTGAAAAGGGTCGAAGCAGGCGGTTCCAAATTTACATCAAATTTGCATGAAGGCTTCATTTCGAACGGCAACACAGTAGGCCTTGTGGGTACTGCATTTACTATCGGAGTTTTGGGATATCAGTAGCAAGCGCCCGAAAACACACCGTTGGTTTACGATGCAGCATTGATGGTTGCAGTTTTTCAATCGAATTACAGGTTGTTCGCATTTTGTTGTGATTTTATGAAGGTTTTCTATTGTATACAAATGAAGTATAAATTTAAGAACTCTGGTAATTTTATGCTTGTTTTACTGTTGCGAACAGCAAATAATGTGTCCAAACCTGTGTATCCCAGTGGGACAGGAGTGGATCGCAATCCAGAGATTCGTTAGTCGAAAGTTTCTGGTCTTTATTCAAGAAATCGATGGGGTTTATAAATGGAATTGTTGTCGTGCTACATTTTACAATTGTTGCATTGATTTGGTGTGATTTACATTTAATCACCGTAGTCAGAGAATAGGATGCCTTTATTGGCGTGACGTTTTTGTGTGTTGATGGTGTCAATGTGCATACTTTGCTTTTTAGCGCGTTGGACGGTGTAACATGATTCGCGCATTCGGGATCGTTGTTCTGAAAAACTGAGAGGGCCTGTGCAGAAACCACTTACTCATTTTTGAAAATATCAGAAAACCCCGCCGTAGAATTTCGTAGAATTTTCCGCATAATTTTTTTTAAAATTTGCAACGAAACTATAAAGTATGGCCCATTGTTTTCTTCTACAATGTTCCTACATTTTTCAAGTACTTTTTATTTGTGCTAACAAATTTCATTTAAGGAGTGTGTACACCTAGATAAAAAAAAATTAACTTTTTTATTTTTGGTTAATTTCGCTGACCATGTATTATAAAATTGCAGATCAGATCGTTTCATGAAACTTTGTAGAAGACAAAAACTTTCTATCTCTTAACTGGATTAAGTTGTAGGGTGAAAAATGAAAAATGTAATACCCCCTGAAAATCGTTTTTTAACCATAGCTTTTTTATTTGAATTTTCTAATTTTTTTATGTTCTACAAAGTTTTAGATATTTTAAAAATACTCTTCTTTGTAGAAGACAGCTAATCATTATCTCTTCATTTAAAGGATTTACGTCGGTTTTAATTATGTTTTTTAAAGCTATCTTTGAAAATGTGTACATTACAGGTTAGCAGGTATTAGCAGCTAAACTTAACGATAATTTATTCAGTAACTGATATCTTTTAAAATGATGTACAAATTAAGGGGGGCTCCAAGATGGCAGTTAACAAATTTTTAAAATAGAAAGTAAGCTTTTTATTATATTATGTTGCATTTATAGTGATTTTTTTATTTCTTTTAATACACATTTAGACTTGCTATTAATGTAAAAAAAAAGGCCAATTTACTAGATAATAAAGCTTATTTGAATATAATTACGAAAAAAAAAATCCAACGTTCTACTGCGAATCTTTCTCTTCAGCTTCCCAGTATATAGCATATTTTTGACGCGTTTTAGAACCTACTTTCTCCATAAATAGAGGAAAGTGGTGTAATGTAGGTATATGGATCTAGAATTCGACATTTCGTTAAAAATTACCTTTCCTTAAATTTTTCCCGTATTGATATGTGAACGAGGCAATATTACTGTATATTTATGAGTTTAAGGTTAAAAAAGGTGAAAACATATTTACCTAGATCCATTGACCCACATTAGAGCACATTCCCCTTCTTCATCTTTCATGACAACGGCAGCGCGGCAAGCCCGATTCGACTGGCAACTAGATTGGTTGTTCTATGTCATATAGATCCATTCAACATCGATCCAACATGTAAACGGTGTATGAGGTCGGTCTTGCAACGTTGCCGCAGTGCCGTGTTGCCACTTACATTGTGGCTGCTTCTTTATTTTTCCGAGCATGCTGTGATGCAGTCAGCTGATCCGAATGTAGCTCGGTTGTAGTTGACAAGTGTTCAAAAGTTTAGTCTTCTCAGAACTGAATTGTGTGCTGTTTGGTTTGAATCAGATCCAGGAAAAAGAAATGACAATGTCTGGAAGTGTGTTAAGGAGCAAATGGGTGGAGAAAAATTTACCCCAAAGCATAAAAAAGCTGTTATTCGGTTTTGCTCCAAACTGCAACAAAACTGGCAACAAAGCAAGAGAAACAAAGCTCATTTTTAAAGCTGTTATAAAACATGGCTTTCTGGACAACTCTTTCCTGAATCACGTTCTTCTATATGTATTCAGCAAAAAAAAAAAAAGGTTTCGATAAACTTACTGTTCGGAGCAAGAGGAGACGGATTGCTGATTTCAGCCAGAAAAGGTCTGCTTCTGAGAAATGGTCTGCTTTGCAAATGAGTTTTCGTCGTGAAGGTAATGAAAATGCTTCTAAACTAATCACCGAAGCAATGCAATCGACCCCAACACGAAAGACACGCATACGAAAAGCTTTGGAAGTACAAAATGTGTCACTCGCTAAGCATGCACGGAAACTAACGGAAGAGGAAGCATTATGCTTCTATATTGACGGACATTTTTCGAAATCTTTGATGAGTTATGTTAAAATATTTTCGTTTGCTCATGTGTGAGTTTTATCTTTAAACTATGCCGTAATTTTCCCTTGCATAACCTTAGATTAATTTCTTGTGCATAATTTGGCACTGAAAGTAGCTAAAGTATCCCCCTTCCTTTACTAAGAAGGGGTACAAACTTCTATCAGAACATGCTTCTTACCCGAGAAATACACATTTTTTGTTTAAATTGACTGGATAATGCTCATGTTTGTTTAAAAGTTGTGTTTCATTTATATGGGAGCATCCATTTCCAGAAGAGAGAAGGGTCCCAAACCACCATAGAAAAAAAGTTTGCCTCCTAAACAAGCACATGCTAAATTTGGTTCCATTTGCTTGATTCGCTCTCTTTCTGTTATGCAGAAATTTGTGTGGGAGCGCCCTTCTTTCAGAAAGAGGAGGGGTCTTGAGTCACCTTAGAAACATTTCTTACCTTCAAAAACCTCCATATGCAAGATCCCAGATGAAGTAGACGTCCCAAACCACCATACCACCACAATCATTGCCTTCAAATTTGATTCTATTTGCTTGATTAGTTCTCGAGTTATGCAGAAATTTGTGTTTCATTTGTACGGGATCCACCATAAAAAATACAAATATTCATAACAGTAGGGATAGTTATTATGTTTGATTTAAATTTGTGTTTTATTTGTATGAGAGCTTCCTTTTCGGAGAGAGGAGGAGTTTATATCCACCATAGCAACATATTTTGCCTCCAGAAAACTGCACATGCAAAATTTGATTCCATTTGCTTTATTAATTCTTAAGTTATGCAGAAACTTCTGTTTCATTTGTGTGGGAGCCTCCCCTTCTAGTAAAGAGAGGGGTCTCAAGCTTCCATAGAAACATTTCTTGTCTCCAAAAACTCCCTCATGCTAAATTTGGTTTCCTTTGCTTGATTAGTTCTCGAGTTATGCAGAGATTTGTGTTTCATTTGTATGGAGGCCCCCCTTCCAGAGATGGAAGGGGTTTCAAACTATCATAAGAACATTTCCCGGCTTCAAAACCTCTCCCCGCAAAATTTCACACCGATCGGTTCAGTAGTTTTCGATTCTATAAGTTTCAGGCAGACAGAAATTTATTTTTATATAGAAAGATTTTTCACAGCCTGCCGTATACTGACGGAACTATCGAACATTTATCTTCATATTTTTCATACCAACAAAATTACTATCCACTCGTGGCTTCATTGTGATGAGAGAATATTGGATCTACATCATCAAATGGTTATCTGTCAAAGCATTACAACAAGTATTTCCAATCAAGCAGGATGGATGAGATGTCGCCTCTTTCCTAATACAGGCTTTTTAATTATTTCATGCTGAAAAATTGATTCATTTTTTAAAACTGAAAATCCCTTTGTAAAGTTTCTATTTGACATGCTACTCTTGACGAAACCGTGCTCTATATTTGCGCCTAGGAACGCGGAGACCGTCGAAATTTCCACACGTTTTGAGGTATGCGACAAAAGGAAAGCTGAAGCTAGTTTAGCCCCCGCTGCACAGTGGGAAAAAAAGAACATGAATCGCGAAAGAATTCGATAGTTCAGCTCCAAGGAGCACAAGGTCCGTGAACAATAGCATGTTTTATGTGAAAATTCCTGGGGAATCGAATGGAAGGGGTCTCACTTGCCGCAAAATAGGCCTATTCTTATGAAGAATTTCCCTAGAAATTGAATGGAAGTGGTTGCAGCCACCGCACGGGTCGAGTAACAGAGATATTGCTGATTTTACCACACTTCCCCCATTTTTCTATCTTTGATCGGAGGGGTCTGTGGTAGTCAAAGTAGGCATATTCTTATGTAGCTTTTCCCTAGGAATCGAATGGAGGTAGTTGTAACCACTGCACGAGTCGGGAAACGGAGATATTGCAGATTTTACCCCACACCCCCATTTTTTCGGAATATTGCCCATTTATCCATACGCTATTCAGATGTCTTTGGAATAAAACAAGTTAACTGGGCCCTTTCGGACCACCACAAAAAAGTATATTATCCATTACCATCAGATAACTCATCTTCAATCAAAGTTGTCGCTCATCTTCACTATATTTGTCATCGTTTTCGCTAGATTGGGAAATGTTTTCGTGTTCCTGTTCGTCAGATACACAGAACGAGTAGCATCTGCGCTTCGAACTCTGGGTCATGCTTCCAGAATGATTTTTTGCCGCTTGATTTGACCGATAGATACGCCATCTAGGGATCAGACGAAGTCAAAGCTTCTCTCATCATATCAGTAAAGTTATCCTCCGCAGAAGTTTTCCGTGCAAAGTGCAATCGGGAGAACTTGTGTCGCTTGTGACTTGTTTCTCCAGTCTGCTCGTCGACGAAGTTCATCGTAATACCTTATTTTTTATTAAATTTACCAAACGTTCAATCAATGCCGGTAGATGCTCATATTTATCCAGATATAGAGATAAACTGAAATTCACAACGGTATTGTTGCTCAATGTCACTGTACAACTGTTTGATTTTATTATTGTCCAACTTTTTAGATGAAAGTGGCAGACTGCTGATGAGCCGAATGCTCCTTGGAGCTGAATTATCGAATTCTTTCGCGATTCATGTACTTTTTTTTTCCACTGCGCGCTGGCTAGAACGGTATGTTAGACAAATGCCAATCAAACAAACTCTTTAGCTGGGAAAATTTAATTGATCGTCCTTAAAAGCACAGATTTTAAATGTTTCATGTGTGATCGGTCTTCTTTGGAACCGAAAAACAAGTGGAGATGACTGATAAGATACTTGGAACCATACACATGTATCGTTTCTACTTTTCTGACTCGCTATTATATGCGATAATAAAACTCTCTCTACTCAAATTACTCATAATGCTTGCTGGTAAGTTGCAGCTGGAAAAATTTCCGAGAAACTCGTTAACGTTTATTTGATCACATATTACAAAACTCATAATTTGCATTTGACCCTTGGAGAATACAAATATGAACCACTCCCCATCAATATCTAGTTGAAATTACGTCCCCATCAAAAGTAGCACAAAATGTCAATTTAAACTTTCCAAATTAATTCCCAAATCCCAGCGCCACCACTCACCTCGATAGTAGCCTTTTCCATGATTGCCGACGATGTTTCCTGCTGCCACTGAATTTCCCGATGGGAGAAACTCTGCCGCCGTTCCTTTGCCGGACGAATCGCTGGCCTCTGCACGAACCGTTCCTTTATGATGTCCTCGTCCCACCAATGTTCCTCCCGGGAGCACCAGTGCCAGATAGAGCACAAAATTTGTCACTTTCACTAATTGATGATTATATCTCATTATTCACACCCTCCCTCCCTTTTTGCGCCACTCACCGCACTTTGAATGTTTTGTCAATATAAAATCAGCGAATACCACTCTATCGGTTCCGTCACTTTTTACTCCCACACTATTGACGTTTCTCGGAAAACTGTCGCAGCATTCATTAGGCCACTATCACTTCAGCACCAGACGATGAGCATGATCTGTAAACATGACATTATTTAGATTTCCTCCTCCTTCTCCTCCTCACTTGGATTGCTTCGATTGGGAGCGATATGTCATCATATGATATGCATGGCCTCCCTCGTGTACGTGACGATATTTTCCGCTACGTTTTCCATTGTTGATCTTTTTCTTTCCTTTGCTCCTCTTTCCCAGTTCGGGGACGTGTTTTATGTAAATCAGCGTGAATCGTAGTCCTCGTTAGTACTTGTCATCGCAACTCGAATGACGTCGTTGATGCTGCCGCTGACATTGCTGTTGTTTCGCATAAAGCAACTGTTTGCACTCTATTTGATCCCCTGTTGTGTCGTTTCACTTTCCCCGGTGAAGGTACTATTTCCGACTATGATGATCATCATTAGTGTCAACTGCAGAAAATATTTTGCATTAAACCGAGGATTTTTTTTTCCACGAGCAATAACAAATTTGAATAAATTCATCCCAACACGGTTGGAATTACTATTTCGAATAAAATGTCAAATAAAGAATGTCAAAACTGCCTCCAGGGAGTGCTTTGATGACACAAAATCCCTGGAACAACCCTATCGGCAGATAATAGCTCCCTTCTCATCGAAACAATAAATTGCCGCTTTTGCCATTAACAAACGTGCTTCCATTATGTCTACGGTATCGGTTGCTGGCCAAGTACACATCCAGGAAAGGACGACGCATCATTATCAGCACCCATCAGCCAGAAAGCGTTCAAGCATATTGGTTCCTCTCATCGGTTTACCTTGGCGTTCGTCTGCTTGTCGGTTTCCGTTCTCGTTGACACCATATTTTTGCAATCAAAAGAACATCGAGATAAATTTAATTATTATCGTATTACACTACGGGGAACGATAAATTATGCATCTCGCCTCCGGGGTCCTGCCGTTCGCTCGCAAATACTACATTCGTTGGCGCCGAAACGTGACGATTCCGATGTGGTTTCGAATAAACATGATCACGTAGCTCACACGGGAAAAGCGCACGTCGCTGTCGTCGTTTGCTGTCAAAACGCAAAGGCTTCATCGTCCTGACCGCCAACCGAAACAGAGTCCGGCCCTGACCGATTCAAGTGCTGTGCCAATGGCTTTTACATTTTATTTGCGTGCGAAAAAGGGGCCACTGTGGAGCGTGTTTTTATTCCGGGATAAAAATGCGAAACGAGTCAGACTGGGAAACCGGGAGTTTCCGGTGACCGCAAGACCGTGGCATCCTGTCCTCTGTGCAGGTGAGTGCGTTGTCCAGTGTCGAAACGATTGTTTCAGTGACGTTAAATACCGTTGCCATGGCGACAGTGTGTGTGTGTGTGTGTGTGTGTGTGTGTGTGTGTGTGTGTGTGTGTGTGTGTGTGTGTGTGTGTGTGTGTGTGTGTGTGTGTGTGTGTCAGCGTAAGCGTCGCCAACTCTGTTATAATTGCTACCGGGATGCTTTCGGCGGAATTTAGGGCGATTATAGTAATTGTTTGGATGATAAATGGACTCATAGCGGAGCATTGTTGGAAGTCTGGGGAACCGTATTACGAATGCGTTAGGAGCGGAGGATGTTCTGATATTGTTTGGTTTTATCTTTCACCGTGGCGGGAAACTTCTCAGCTGATGGACTGACTCCAAACAGCTATAAATGTTGACTGCAAGTCATTGAAATTGAGTGTTTTTCGTTTTGCAAACTTTGCTGACCAAAAAAAGAGAACAACACAAAACTTGAGTGTTTCGCAGTGGAGGCTACCGACAGTACTGTGAAGTCTTTAAAGTTGTTTTTTTTTTTAATTCGCCAGATGATTGTTTAAAAGTAATCAAAATTCAGAGATGCATTTATGTCGCTATGTGATCTGGTGAAAATATGTGAAAAGTACAGCTTGTTAACATCGGGAAACAACATGAAATAGTTTTTTTTTTCAGACTTTTATTAAGTATCAACAACCCATAGGCTACTCGGTTTCTTTCATAGTATTTCAAACTTGTTGCTTATAAAAATACTTCACTGTCTGCCCTCTACTTTGTACATAGAATTTACTTACACTTTTGGACTTCATGTATGCATTATATGGTGAGCCTGGGCTGAATATACAGGGTGAGAAGAAGTGTCTGTCAGTTTTTTTTTGTTTTTTATTAGAGAGGCTTTACATTTTTAAGAATTCATTCGCTTCTAACCAGTGTTTTTTTATAATATGTGTAACTTTGAGTGGGTTAATCACAGACATGTTTGCACATTTTTATTTTAAAAATGTATTGAAATATCAACACGAGTCTTTTTTATCGTTGATCACAAATTTAATTTTCTTAAATTTGTAAGTTTCAAACAATGTTATGAGCAGGTATGAGTTAAAAAACTATATGACATTATACATTGATTTCTGTTCCAAATTTTTAGGAAATTCAAGTACAACAAAGCAATGAAATTTGATTTCTTAACCTTCCTGAAATATTGCGTTCAATTCTGACTCATGGCACAATTTCAATGAATGCTTTCTTTTTTATTTTTAATTCAATCGAGCTGAAATTTTCTGACTTTTAATATTTTACAATATTCTTCATTATTGCATAAACATTTATTTTTAAATTGGTTTAAGGTGGTTATATAAAACAAGTGACGCACAAGTCATTAGGGTCAATATGATTGCAACCCTTCGTAGAATTGCGAAATTTTAACTTAAAGTCAATGCACCATTTCAAAGGCTGTGGTCCTAAAAATGCATTGGGACTAAATAAAACCCGTCCCTCGGGAATCTGCTACAAAGGGAAGGAAGTTTTGTTTTGGCTGTGTTAACAGAAATGCATATAAAAACATTCCAGACTTATAAAGGGTGTTTCGATCAATATTTGGTCGACCTTAACTTGATGCATTGCCTTTCATCGTGCATTAAAACACTTTGTACACCCTCATTTTGGGTGCGTGTAGCCTCATGCATTTGTTTTGATTTTGAGATTAGCACTTCAGTTATCAAAATGTCATCGAAGGAAGAGAAGCAACGCATCAAAATTTTGCACGTGCATGGCAAAAATCCAAACTACTCTCACGCCAAGTTGGCGAAATTGTTGAATCTGACTAAATCAACTGTTACCAACGCATTAAAAGTTTTCGGTGAACGTATGTCGACAGCCAGGCGACGACAAAAAGAGTTGCCCGCTGTTTCTGCCCGAGCGGAACCTCAACCTCTCCGTCCGAGATGTCGCAAAGAAGCTGAGAGTGGCGCCTACAACCGTGGATAGAGCTTTAAAACGAGCTGTCGACTAACAAGAAAGTGGTGACTCCAAACCGCGACGATAAACAAAACACGTCGGCCAAAGCACGATCGCGAAAGTTGTACACGATAATGCCTTCGAAGTTTGCTTGCGTGTTACAGGACGATGAAACTTACGTCAATGCAGACTTCAAACAGCTTCCTGGACAGGAATTTCATAGGGTAGATATTTTCAAGCATATTAAACTGTCAAAGTTCGCGAAGAAATATCTGGTGTGGCAGGCCGGATCGTCAACCAGGAAATTTATCTGAGCGAGTGCCTAAAAAACGTCTACTGCCTTTCCTGAAGCGACACAATTGTTTCGTTCTATTTTGGCCGGATTTGGCAACTTGCCATTACGGAAAAAAGGCCATGGAGTGGTATGCTGCCAACAACTTTCAAGTTACAAATTGTGCTGAAAAGATGGCGCTGCAGTCTATCTTTGCCAAATGAGGCTCTAGAGCAGTGGTGCTCATCCTGCGGCCCACGGGCCGCATGCGGCCCGCCGAGGCGGCAAATGCGGCCCGCGATAGTATTTGAGAAATATGAGAACTTTATTGAATGTGTAGCTATTTGCTGTTCAATTTGAGTTGCATTTGTTACGGTGCAATAATTGTGATTCTCATAGTTTTATGTGAACAATTTTTACCGTACTTGTTACACAGATGATGAATGACCAAATAGGCGGGATAGAAAGAAAGAGAGAATGCAGTCATATTTTCGCTCCAGCAACCACAGGTTCATTCACTTTCACCATTCAGTGTCTGTTGTCAATTGGTTCCGTTCTGTAGTCGCGTGCGTAGTTCTGAGAAGTTTCGAGCAATTATTCAGTGAAAATGGAAGCCAGCACTAGCAAAAAACGGAAAGTGGCTGATGAAGGACGTGTTTTCCAGGAGAAGTGGTCTGAAATGTTTTTTTTTACGTGCATTAATCAAAAACCGGTGTGTATGATTTGCAACGAAGCTGTTGCAGTTATGAAGGAATTTAATGTGAAGCGTCACTACGAGTCGAAACATGCGTCAAAAATGGATAAATATGTCGGTGTGGCGCGGGCTGAAAAATGTGCTGAGTTCAGGAGAAATTTGAGTAGCCAGCAAAACTTTTTTGTGAGAAGAAAGCAAGAAAACGAGTTGTGCACAAAGGCAAGTTTCATTATCGCAGAAAAACTCGCTTCCCATTCGAAGCCATTTTCTGATGGCGAGTTTGTTAAGGAATGTATGGAAGCTGTGGTTCAAATGATTTGTCCCGAAAAAAGTCGCATCTTTGCGCAAGTGAGTTTGTCGCGGGCGACCATCACCAGGCGGGTTGAAGACATTGCTGAAAATCTTGTGTTGAGTTTGAAGGAAAAAGTTGCCAGCTTTGAATTTTATTCAGTGGCGCTGGATGAGATTACGGATATATCTGACACAGTTCAATTGGCAGTTTTTATCCGCTGCATATCTAAGAAATTTGAGGTGACTGAGGAATTGGCAAGCCTTTTCCCCATGAAAGGAACGACGAGGAGCATTGATATCTTTAATGCTCTGTATACTGGCATTATCACATTTATTATGGACATTTGATGTATTTGGCGCTGGCATCAGGCCGTAAGTTTATTTACTTCTTACTTGAAGGGTTGCATACAAATGATGCAAAATATTCAGCTTTATCAGATTTACGGCCTTGGAAAATTTAGTACCAAGGATGGTGTTAAATTTTAGGTATTTTCTTCATACATTTATGTATGTTTAAATTTATTTATTTATTTATGGATTATGTTTGAGCTTGTTTGTCTGTTCTCTGTGCTTAATCATTTTATTACTGAAAAAAAAAGTTTATTCATAGGAAAACATGAAGGTGCAATTGCCCATCTTCGAAAATTACGAGAAGTGTCAGAGCAATTCTCCCAGTACCATTGCATCGTGCACCAGGAGAATCTCTGCGCCAAAAGCGTGGGATTCAAAGATGTCATGAAAGATGTCATCAAAATAGTTAATTTCATCCGATCGCACGCATTGAACCATCGAGAATTTCAGGCTCTTCTAGTAGACACGGATGCAGAATATGGTGACGTACCATATTATACTGAGGTACGTTGGCTGAGCAGGGGAAAGGTGCTGCGACGCGTATATCTTCGGAAACAAATCGTCGAATTCATGGAGAGCAAAGATAAATCAGTGAAGTTTTTCGATAATGCGGAGTGGGTGACAGATCTGGCTTTCCTGACTGACATTACAACGCACCTGAACGATTTGAATTTAAGTCTCCAGGGTAAGAAAGAGCATTGCTTTACATTTCAGGTACATCTACTAGTAACGTGTCTTCAAAATAAGCTGTTTTTTATTAATTATTTTAAGCTATTAAAAATAACTCATT
>JASCZW010015726.1:0-19984 GCA_034211315.2 Aedes japonicus
TGTTCATAAAATTATCAATACTGTATTGAGGGTTAAAAGAAAGGAAATAGCTCGTAATTTATCAGAAAAGGAAGAAAAACTTTGTATAAATTTACCGTCAGATTACGCTGCAGCGCAATGAGCGCCCATCTTTGCGAGCGAGTCCGCTTTCTCATTGCCTGGGATTGAACAATATAAAGGGACTAATAAAAAGGTAATCAAATGTATGATCTTTCGTCCAGCACACTCATCTGTTTCCGTAGTTTTGAAAGGATAAGATGAGTGTTTACTAAGTTTAATCAACCGAAGAGCATCTATAGAACTGAGGCTGTCGAGAAAACGAAGTAATGGTCAGCGGGCATGTTGGTAGTCATCCCCAATGCGAAGTTGACATTTGTTTATTCGCTGCGATTGAAAATTATTACTAATAAGGACGTTTTATCTAATAGTTGTATTCGAAACACGTTTTTCGCACTTCGTTAAGTATTAATAATTAACTGTGATGAAGTAAAGTTTTGGAAGTCAACCAAGCCGGTCACGTTTTCTGATCGTTGAAAAAATAGTCGTGATCGGTGAATTTTGTGAGCAGAACTAAAAACTGTAGCAGCTGCTGGGCGATATTGTGAGCGTGTTCGAGGTGATCAGACTCACGGCCAAAGAATTCACTGAATTCGTGAGCGATGCCTGCTAGGTGTCGAACTCTGGACACCGTGATTAATCGTGGATCAACTGCTGGAGAAGAGCTGCTTCCTTCGTTGATCTCGCTGGTGAGTGCCGGGCGGGATCGAGATACTATTTGGTCAACTTCACTCGCTGTATGTATATATGTATGTGTGCATGTGCGTATATATATAAGTATTTATGAATGAATGAGAGGATGAACGTGATTTTCCAACTCCAGCTCGATATCAGTTAGATAGAGCAGCCAGTCATTCAATTATAACCAACTTTGATAAAAGGTTAACTATATTGAACAAATATAACCATTCCACAAATATGAAACCCACCAATTCTTTATCTCTTGAACGTACTTGAAAGTTAATTTTCGTTTATATTACAAATCGAAAGTAATACTAAGAAATCCATTCGTTGTTTTCTGCAACGAAACTGGTTTGTTCTTTGTATGAAGATACATTCGCAATTAATGGCACACGCGCAACTGTCAAAGCACGAAGCTTTTGTTGACACGAGAAAGAACATTCATATATTGAACGAAAACAATGAAAGAGCTACGAATAGTTGATGATGTGATGATGTGTAATAAGAACCCACCATCAGTGCAAGGATTACAGGATTACAGGAGATTAACATATTAGAGAAATTTTAGTGTAAAATCAGTGTACACTCTTCAATGAATGTAACTCTGCGGCGAACCTACTTATGGCTGAAAGTGTCTCCTATCAATTAAAATAAAAAAATAAAAATCAGTGGGGTTGTGTACAAGACACGACCGGTTGACGTAGACTACGTTAAACCAAGTGATGCATTATATTGTCAGGGAAATTCTGTGTGGCTATTATTAGCGTTAAAAGGGTTTCAATTATTCGTGCCGGTCGCTTACCCTTACCGAAAGAAGCAGTTTAAGTCACAATATGACAGGTGCGGCTCTTATGGGACATTTGACCAGCGTTTTGAATCCAGTATGTAAGAAAAATTCTATTGTATGCTCTTGAGATATTATTTGGTGGCCCTGAAAAGGGCCGTTTGGATTATGAAGTCAGTGCGTGGGAAAATTCTTTTGTACACTCTTTATAACTCTTTGGTGGCCCTGAAAAGGGCCGTTTGGTTTTATGAAGTCAGTGCGTGGGAAAATTCTCTTGAACACTCTTTATAACTCTTTGGTGGCCCTGAAAAGGGCCTTTTGGATTTAAATGATGACACAGCCACGGTTGCACGTTTTACGATGGACTATCTTTAAGGCCTAGAAGATAGTTAAGGATCTGTTAGGGAATATAAAATTATTAAATTAATGATAATTTTGCTCATCTTTATAATCATAATCGCTTGACATTACTTAATGTTTATTCGTCGAAAATCAAAATCGTTGGACGGTGGTTCAAGAAAAATGCATAATATTGCTGACATTGCAAACGGAGGTCACGAACGAAGGTTAAAGCGGCAGAATCTTCATCACGACTAGTTGTTTAATCACAGTTCAAAGCCAAGTCGAGATAAAGGTACTTCTTCATGAAATCAAAGAAGGGAAGTTTCTCTGACTTTGGAACAGTGATGTTAAAATTGCCAGTCACAATAACTGGCATACCTTTTCTGATTGTGAGACCTGGCAAAATCATATAAAAAGTGTTGAACAATATATCAAACAAACAAACGAACAAAGAAATCTAATTCTAAATCATACCTGGTGAAATGAAAATCGATAAGAGCAACGTCGCTGTGTCTCGTATAACTAGCTCTGAAGCACAGATATCGCCATATTGATCGGCTACTCCCAGTTGCTCATCGTAAGATGCGCAAAGTTTCTCGATGATGTGCGGTCTTGTGGTGAAGGGGGCCGTACACCTTTATATGTGGCCACTCATCCAACACTCACGCTATCACGCATTGCCTGACCAATGCAATCGAAGCCGGTGATTTCGACTGCAGCACCATCCTCCTGACAAGTTTCACTTACAGCAATAAAGTCCGCTCCTGTTAGTGAACTATCGGCTGAAACGTCTGCTGCATGTGCGCTGAGATTCTCAATTTCTATGCTCATAAGCGGCGGTTGTGAATCGTTTCAACTACTTTCACGATATCCAAGATTTCTGTTGAACATCGAAAACGGAAATTTAAAGAAATCTTTAGATATATTCCAAACCCAATAATAACAAAAAAGTTTTCTTCCTAGAGGTAGGACTCTATCCAACGCGAATCGTTAACACAACAGAACAACTGTTTATAACACTACTAATTGGAATTTACAGAGAATGTTGATTCGGAATATTATGTTCGACATCAAAAATGGTGTCCGTGATAGAGAATTTGTGTGATTTAGTTATGCGACGAAGGAAAACAAGTTTTGCTAATACCACTGGCTGCCAATCGACAATTTGAAACGAAAATCCCAATCAAACAAACTCTCAAGCTGAGAATTTTAAATTGACAGTAGCAAAGATGGATTTGTATCTGGTAGCATTTATTGATTCATCGCGGGTTGCGCCAACCAGCCAAAAATTTTCCCGACAGCTCGCCCTCCATGCAGGCGTTTTTGCAGTTGCGAATTGGCACTATATTAGGCGCACAAACCAAACGAAATAAAAGTTTGATTCTTTTTAAACAACTCTTTTGATTTAATTGGTTGTCCTCAATAGGACAGATTATCAATTAATGGATAGCGCCAACCAGCTGGGTAAAATTTTTACCGACGGCACCGAACTTAATTCAAGATTAGTTCATTCTTGAATAATCAACTCTTTTATTTGAATTAATTGTCCTTAAAAGGACAGATTATTTCCACCTTCTGCTGACTGCTACTCGCCCCCAAGGACGCTTTCCCCCAAACAGCAGAGTTTTCGAAGTCGCGACGAAACAATCGCCACGATGAGGTAAGATGGCGGCTTGCACAAAACCGACGCGATTGTACGCCCTCATAATCCGCCATTTTACCTCATCGCGATGATCGCTGTTTGAGAGAGCCTTGCTACTTTCCACCACCAGCTGCCTCTGCACCAGCTCCGCTGCCGTACAAATGAAGGCTCCACCAAACTGCAGCAATTTTTAGCCACCGCGGCAGCGAAATCGCGGTGGAAAAATCGCCGCTGTGAGATTACATGGCGGCTTATGGGAGCGCACAAACCAACGCGATTAAAATACGCATCGCGTTGGTTTGGGCGCTCCGATAAGCCGCCATGTAATCTCACAGCGGCGATTTTTCCACCGCGATTCGCTGCCGCGGTAGCTAAAAATTGCTGCAGTTGGTGAGCCTTCGATAGTACGGCAGCGAGCTGAGCAAGGCAGCTGGTGGTGAAAGTAGCAAGCCTCTCCCAAACAGAGATCGTCGCGATGAAGCAAAATGGCGGATTAAGAGGGCGCACAATCGCGTCGAATTTGTGCAAGCCGCCATCTTACCTCTTCGTGGCGATTGTTTCGCCGCAACTTCGAGAACGCTGCGGTTTGGTGGAGCCTGAAGCAGCTCCTGCGACCAGCTCCCTGCGACCTGCTCTCTGCGACCAGCTTCCTGCGACCAGCTCTGCGACCAGCTCCCGCGTCTAGCTCACTGCGACCAGCTACCAGCGCTCCCTCCGCACAGCTTCAATGCTGCCAAACGACTGAAGCAAAATTTATAGTAAAGTAGTAAAATTGTTTTTTTATTTATCCATTTTGTTGTCTTATATACTAGTTTTACAGATTAAGTGTTTCAGCCCATTGGGCTCTTCAGCTTTGTTTAATCTTTTATGTGTTTAATGTGTTACGTGTGTTTTGTGTTCTAATTATTTTTGTTTTCCAGTTCAGCCCTTGGGGCATTGTTTGTTAAAATTTGATAACCTACCTAATCTACAACTAAAACTACAATTTGAAAATCCTAGGGGTGGGGAACCAGATTCCGAATGATCTGGTGATCCGATGTCAAGCAGCGTGCCCTGTACCGATTGATAGACTCACTAAAGCGATCGTCGAGCATTTTTATCTCGGCCAGACGGTGGACCTCAGATGTTCTTGTCCTCGGAGGAGTGTTCAGGATCATCCTGAGGAACTTATTTTGAACACGCTGAAGTTTCAGGTGATGTGTTTTTGCACAACTCTCCCAGATTGGCATTGCCGTACTCGATGACTGGAAGTATGATTTGCTTATAGACAGCAAGCTTATTTTTCAGGGATAATGTAGACCTTCTGTTGATCAATGGGTACAGTAGCTTCAACAGAACGTTACACTTTGTGACAGTTTTGTCAACCTGTTCCCTGAAGATAAGCTTGCTGTCTAGAGTGACACCAAGATAGACAGCTGATTTGGTCCATTCCACCGTTGTGTTGTTCAGGCTTATTTTACAATTCTCAGGCGGGACAAGTCTGGGAGGAATTAGAATGTGGAAACAGGATGACCTGGGTCTTCGCTGCGTTGATACAAATCTTCCATTCAGTGAAGTATTCTGACAGAACATTCAGGCTTCGCTGCAGTTTCGCGGCAAGCGCTCTTATTACCCTACCATTGTGGACGACTGCGGTATCATCGGCGAACAACGACAGAGATCCATTTTCAGGGAGCGGGGTATATCCGAGGTGAATAGATTGAACAGAAGTGGACCTAATATACTTCCCTGCGGAACACCGGCGGAGATCTCCTGACTACCGGAAACTGCACCATGCAACGAAACACGGAATGTCCTGTCAGAGAGATAGTTTTTAATAATCTTCACCAGGAAGATTGGAAGATTGTATCGCTTGAGCTTGTACACCAAGCCATCATGCCACACATTATCGAAGGCCTTCTCGATATCGAGAAGGGCCATAGCGGATGTTTTCGAAACAGACTTGTTCCGCCTGAGGATGTTCATGACTCGATTAAGTTGATGGACTGTTGAGCGACCATGCCGGAAACCGAACTGCTCATCCAACAGGATATTGAGCTCGTCAGCAGATGTTAGAAGCCGACGGTAGATCGCTTTCTCAAACAGTTTAGATAGACCTGAGAGAAGGCTGATTGGTCTGTAGCTTCTGGAACATGAAGGATCTTTCCCAGGTTTCCGAATGGGGATGACTTTGGCTGACTTCCAGCACGATGGGAAGTAGCCAAGACGGAGGCATTGGTTAAACACCACCGCCAGATGGTTGTAGAACTGGGGGCTCAATTGCTTGAGCTCCAAGTTCATGATGTTGTCGAAACCTGGGGCCTTCATGTTCTTGGAGGTCTTGATATAAGTCAACAATTCGTCAGCTGAGATCTCCAAATCTTCGGAGAAGTCGTTAGGACTTTGGTCGATGTTAGTTATAAGCGCGCTAACGGCAGCTTCGTGTGGACTGACGATGTTTTGACCGAGATTGTGAGAGCTGACGAAGTGTTGACTTATCTCATCAGCCTTCTCTGCAGGTGTTATCAACCGATCCCTTGAGTCATTGACGTCTAGTGGGATCAACGGTGGAATGGGCCTTGGCTTAGTTTTTAAAATTTTTGTCATCTTCCAGAACGGCTTAGCACAATCTGGGAGAGAGCGGATCTTGTCGGCAAAATTGTCATTCTTAAGGTCCACCATTCTGGCCTTAATCATTTTGGTCATTCGATTACAGTGACGTTTGAGCGTTGACAAACCAGTTCGCTGGTATTGCCTTCGAATGGCGTTGCGCAGTTGAATAAGTTCTTTAGTGGGTCTATCAATGGGTACAGAGTCACTCACCTGATCAATCACCGGTACATGTTGCTCCCGGGCCTGGGAGATCGCTTGCTCGATGTTCTGCAGCTGCCGTTCGATGTCATCAACCGAATCAAGGTGCACGTTGAAATCGACCGAGTCGTCGACATGTTGTCGGAACCTCTCCCATCTGGCACGATGGTAGTTCCGTCTGGTGATCCGATGCCGGTTGACCGAGGAGCCAACTTCGGCCACCACCGGATAGTGGTCCGAGCTGAGCTCCTGGTGTACGACCGGCTGGGCGATGTTGTTCCCCATGTTGGTGAAGAAGATGTCAATTGTCGAATGGACCCCGGATCTGCTCAACCGGGTGGGAGTATCCGGGCCCAGGACGGTGTAATGTCCCTCTTCCAGGTCTTCCTGCAGTACTATTCCGTTCCGGTTCCGCCGGGCGTTCCCCCAGGTTTCGTGTTTCGCGTTTAGGTCGCCGGCGATGATAAACTGTCCTTGTCTGCGTGTTAGTTTACGGATGTCGTATCGTAGCACCGTTGTTATCCCTTTGGCGGAGCTGGCTTGTTTTGGACAATAAGCCGCGATGATGGTGCTAAGGCCGACGGCAGATTCGACCTCAATTCCGATGGCTTCAATAGACTGCAGTTGAAAGCTCGGAAGCACGTGGCAGTTGATGTTGTTACGCAGGGCGATCGCAACTCCTCCTCCATTAGAGCCGCTTCGATCAAGTCGCACAATCCGGTACCCGGGTATGAAGATGCTGTGTTCCGGCTTGAGATGTGTCTCGGTGACGATGGCGATGTCGATGGCCTTCCTGTTAAGGAAGTCACCGAGCTCTATAGCTTTGTTCCGGATGGAACAAGCATTCCAATTTAGGATGCTGATGGTGTGATTATGGTCCATGTTTGAAGATAAATTTCATCGTCACGGATGTGGCGGCTTTGAGCTGTTCCTCCTTGGAGCGGCAGGAACGTAGTTGGCGGTAGAGCTCTTGAACGAACTCGACCATTTGCTCCGTGTCGTAGAGCTGTCCATCGATGGGTGGTTGCGTGGAGGTACTGCTCGGATTGCCCCAGCCTGGAGGAGGAGCCGGCATGGGGGCGGCGGCGGCAGTTGCGAATCGTTGTTGAACGGATGCTGACGGGCGGTTTGCATGGCGATGGTTCAATGGAACCGGTGGCAGATTCGGCACTTGATACCGGAGTGCTGGAAAGTTCTCCTCGTCCATTCGAGGTGGGGGCGGCGTTGACCAGGCCGAGACTTGGTGGACGCCTGCTTGCGGATGGCCAAATACTCCGCTCGTTTTGGACAGGCTCGGTTGCTGCCTTCGTGGTTAGCGCCACAGTTGGCGCACTTTGATGAGGCACCCTCATCCATCGGGGCACAATCCATTGGTGGTGTGCGCTCCGGCACACTTTCCACACCGGGGCTTCATGTGGCAGTTTCGGGTCCCATGACCGAAACGCCAGACACTTACCGCACTGTGTCACGTCGTGATGTTTTGGGCGGTACCGGTCCCACTCGATGATGATATTGGAGATGGCCCGTATCTTCTTGAGATCCTCCATTGTGACGGAACCTTTCTCCAGATGGACCAGATACAGTTGGTCCCGATGGTTTCCTTGCTGCTGGCGCCTGATAGCGAACACCTTCAATGGTTTCAATGCCACTGCCTGCAGCTCGGCAAAGATCGTATTCCGGAGTGTAATCTGGGAGGCCACGCAGAATCACCTTCATCGGCTTGTTTCCGGGAACATCGTGCGTGAAAAACTCGTGTTGCTTGGCGATCAGATGAGCGCCAGCAGCACGGTACTCAGCTTCAGTCGAGCACATTATCTTTATGCCCGTACTGCACAGCTTAAACATCGGGTTAGTTTAATTGCTGCAAGCTCCGTCTTGAGCGCAGCAATGTTCTTCGACGTGGTGAAAAGCGGCGGGATTCTCACCTTCTTCGGTACCTCCTGTACCGGGAGCGCAGCAAAACGATTGCTCGCTAGTAAACGGGCGTTTGGATCCGATGGTCGGCGTCGTCATGCCGTTGCCGCTTGGAGCAGCTCGGTGCGCTTGCGGGAGCTGATGCCGCCGGCGTGGTTGTCACCACGTGTTGGCTTTTACGACCCATTGCGACGGCAATAGGTCGAGCGGAAAATGCTGCACACGCTTGCAATGTTTCCTTTTGGCTTGCCAACGCTAACAAGCTAGCAAGAGCTGGCGAAATGTCACGAACCGGACGCGCAATTGCGAGAAACGGACGAGGTGGCAAAAACGGAGAAAAAACTTTGAACCGAGAGAGCGAAAAACACGTCCGTACGTGTCGCTTGAACGATACTGAATGGAATCGAAGCAAAATTTTTCCTAAGTGTGCTTTTTATGCCGTTCTCAGCTGCGTGCGAGACGTACATGGAAAGTCGAATGACATGATTGGTTAAAGTCCCTCTCTAACACAAAGAAGAAGAAGATGATGCAAGACGTTCCTTGCTTCGATTTGAAATCTGTGATAGGAAATTTGGTAAATTTACTCTGCAAAATGACATTATAAGACATCACCTTATATTTGCGTTATTTTCAATAGTTTACTATTGATTGAGAAAAATGTTTGACAATTGAATTGGAGCGCGGTAAAATTTCCGACCGATTGATGAAGAAATCATGTAAATCTATCGTGGATTATTTGAGTTATTCGCGTACAAAACGTACGGTTTTTCGTGACGGTCGCAAAATTTTAGATTTTCATTTGACACCCTACCCTTGCCGTAAGACGTAGTCTACGTCAAAACTTTCACTTATTTCTTAGATTTTTCATTAAAACATTTTCTAGATTGAAGTGACTGATGGATATTCAACATAATTCCGTTGCTATGTATTCAGCAACCTAGCAACCACCGGTTGTACCGATAATCAGCGTACACCGTGTCAAATATAATCGCAAACGATTTGACCCTACATAGGGTACGGGACGGATATTAAGCAGTTTATTTAACACCTGGGACATTTAATGAAGCTGTATGTGATCTACAATTTGAACTGCCAATATTAAGACGTTAATCCCTCTGCTTACTTCTGATCTATCGGAACATACCTTCAGAATATTTCATAGCCATGGAATAAAGTTCCCAATTATAGGGGCTTATAAGAAGCATGTGGATTGCTTTCCGATCAAGCAAATGTTTTCTGCAGCTCCGTAATCTGTACAAACTATTTATATTAGAGAGTGATTTTGTGCATGTGTGAAAAGGCAAAATGAAACAGGCTAGCTCACGATTTGATGCAAACATCAATTTCCTCAACCCACTCCTACGTTTTACCCATCCGCTCTAGAAAACAACCAACCAAACCAAACAAACTACACGGACTACACGGAGAAAAAACAGTCCCGTTTGAAACAACAAACTTGTTTGTTGACATTCAAGTTAAAAAACTAGTTATTTTTAAAATCCGTTTTGTGGATTCAAACCAACGATTAAGTTTTGAAACAAACAGGCAAGTTGGTTGTTTCTACCTAGAGATATTATGGTTGTTTTTAACAAATATTTTTGTTGTTTCCACCTTGAAAGGGGTTTATTTTTACTAAAATCCCTTTTGCATTCACTCAGCGAAACAAATTAAAATTTTTGATTGATTCAACCAAAGCGGCGGTTAAATCAAACTGATATTTTGTTTGGAGAAAAAATAACTACAAATTTAGTTTGAAACAAACTATTTTGTTGGGTTATTTAATTTTCCATCAAACGTGTATTTTCCCAGAAATTTAGCTCGCATAGTGCATTCGTAGTTTCTCAATAAACTATCCAACCGGGATTTATCCAATCTTCTTTCCCTTTCAGTTATATAACAAAGATGAAGCCCGTAACACAAACAACACCCGGATCATCAACATTTTGGTACAGATGTCCAAACGGACAATAGAGTTGCTCACCTTGCCAGAAGATGAAAGGAGCTTAATTTTGGATGTTTGCTGCGGTTCTAGACTTTCCGTTGACTCGGATTAGCGTTAACAATTGCGGTAATACGTGAAATAGAAACGTTCGAATAATTAAAATGTTAAAATAAAGAAAATTTTACTAAAATTTTAAAAACCCTAAATATAGTAGAAAGGCTCGCATTAACCTTTGTAGATTTCTATAGTCATAAATGTAAATTGATTTTTGATTCAACCGTTTTTGTTTGTTTGTTTCAAACAGCAATTCAGTTTAAATTATACTGAAATGTTTTTGAAACAAACCATTAGCGTTGGTAGAATCAACCAATGTTTGTTAACGAAGCTGTCATAATGAATCAACCAACAAAATGGTAAATTCAAACGTGTGTCAGTTGAACTTAATTGCTCAATTTCCGAAACAAAAACTCAAAATTTTAGTTTGTTTTAACCACCATAGGTAGTTAAATCAAAGAAATATGATGTTTGTGCCCAATTCAACCTGAAATTCCGGTTAAATGAAACTAGAATATGTTTGTGTTTATCTTTTTTCTTAGTGTAGCAGGTTATGAGACAGACGTACATGATCAAACTTCTAGTTTGTCATTGATCTTTAAATTGGAAATGTGCATTTCTTATTTCATTTACTCTCATGGAAATGTTAGACAAAGCGACTGTGGTGACAAACGGGATGCTTCGTTTATAAACAAACAAATGTAAGAGACAGAAGGCTTCACATTACAATACCGGTGCGCTATATCCATGGTTGACATAGAAGAGAGGAAACATGGGCTCTCTCAAAAGCAACAGTGATGCCATAGCTGCCGCTCAACAGCGAAGCATGATTTATTGTTGAGTACTATTGGATAGCTCCGAAACATATTTTTCCATTGCATATGGTAGTGCCAGATGATGGAAAATATAAACATAAGCATAAATTAACCTTAAATGACTGGAAGAAAAATGAAATAAATAGTGATATCAGATCATCTAAATATGAAATAAATTTAACTCAATGTTCTACATCACATTCTGACAACAAGCCTAGATGTGAGAAGGAGCTGATGAAGACATTCACTCCGGTACACGCGAGCAAATGTAAAATACACAAACGCAAATTTTGAGCGATCTTTTTACGCAGGTAGGAAACTAATGGTATTTTAAATCTTTATGTTAAATCTTCAGTAATAATTAGGTATTCAATCATGATTCATACATCCATTCATTAGCCCGATAGATAGAGCTTATGTTCGTAACAACTGATTAAAACAGTCACTCCTGATTAAGCCGTTTCGTACCCTATATTCAAGATATTATAATTGTTTACATTGATTGATAGACAGTTTCAGAGATACGTGTGTTTTGGAATAACTCGCCGTTAACCAGTTTCAACCGTTTTTCAAACCCATCACAGGCGACACGCACGACTTCCTTCGGTATCTCGTCCCACATTTGATGGATTGAACTGTGCCAAAGCTGATGCCTGAAAATACTTCTGTAGATTTGAATTCCGACATGTTTTGTTGAGTATTGAGTACCTCTAATTTTCTCTAAAATGAGTCGAATACGACTAATTGCTCAAGACGGTTTGTTTAAAATCCACGGATTAGGAGGGATGGGACAGTTAATAATCTTCTTAAGCAGGTGTCTTATAACAACATGGCGTAATTTATTCAGCGAAAACTCAGCGTCATAAAATTCTTCAACGTTCTACTTGAAAATGCCATCTCTTTGTTCCGTGACTTGCCATAGAATTGCTATGTTCCGTTGTTCTGTTTAGTACGTTATTCTCGCGTTCAGAAATTCCAAAGAAAGCCTGGTTACGGTATAAACCTATTCTATTCCGGCATTAGAAAGACGTTAAATTGAAATATCTCTCTACCGACTCGCGGTTGTGAAGAAGGAGATTTATAGTGTGGTTTCTCAAGTCGAAGAACTTGTGTATAAGTTCTTAAGTTACTAAGTTAATTTTTCCAATCGGTTTTTATTTTAGATCCAATGAACGAATACATAAGAACATTTTGAATTAATCATTGACTATTTCTAGTTATGCTTATTATGAATCCTCAAATACTGAATCTAGTTATTAAGCAAATCCCAAGGAACTACTTCACCGCTATTCTAAAAAAAGTCTTTTTTTCTGTACCGCTGTCAATCCAAATCCCAGAAAGCGTGCAACACAAATTCAATTTCAACGAGACGCATGAATCGATGTCTTCTCTGCCGAATCGCAGATCGTGCGGCTCCAATTGATGAAATTACGGATTAGATATATTCAATAATGTCCATCCCCGTCCGGATCGTCCTGCTCGGATGAAATTTGATTTTCCCTATTCTCTTTTCATTATTTTTCTGTTCCCAAAAGGAAAATTATTCCACCATCACCGTCGATGGGCTTCTTCCCAGTGGATCCGCCAGTGGCCACCAACAGCCTGGCACTACACGGGAACAAGATAATCTTATCAGAGTGGATTTATTGTTGCCATTAGCGGCGAGAAAGGACCTCTTCTGTGGCCGCCTACTACAACCGCTTTTCTGACTGGTTGCCGGGTCATGAGAAAGGCAAAAGAAAACAACAGCGTGTACTTGGATGGAGTTGGGTATTTTTTTTTCATGCTCAGATGCCCGAGAAGAGTGAAATACACAGTGTCAACATCTTTATTACCGAAGCCGTAAAATGTTACTACTGATTTTATCAGCCGGAAGCATTGAACGAAGTAGGCTTACCGCATAAAGTGACCTAAAATAGTGATGTGCAAAGAGAAGCTCCATAAATGACGGTTGCAATATGGCTTCTGGTGTTGCTGTGCAGAGGAATTTGGGCAAGGTTAAAAGCTTAGAGAACAAAACTTTTGTTTATCACAAATTGAATCATCATCCATGGCTTCAGAAAAAAATGTTTAACTTTCTCGATAATTAAACCTAAACAAAAGCTGAGAAATCACTGGAATTGAGCCACCCAGCCGTCAAGAGTATGCAAGCAAATAAGCAAGCAAGCTCATTCAGAAGCACATTCAATAAATAATATCGTAAATAAATATAAATTGCAATCCATCTTGCTTTCGGACTATCTCCAGTGGCTTGCGAGAGATCTAGCCAACACATCATTTGGGAATTTACCCCGAGCAAACCGAAGATAGCAATGACATCTAAGGAGATAAATTTCTTCATCATCAAGGGAGGATTGCTATGCAACCACATGAACCATCCGACACAGTTTCGGTTCGCCAGCAGCATTGAAGTGCACTGTGTTTGTCATGGGAATCTACCAGAGGCAAGCAAGAATACATATACAAGTGACTGACTGGCTGAGGCAGGCAAGTCCCGTATGGGAAATGGCTCATTCTGTTTAAATTCTCCCACACAACCTCACCGCATGAATGTTTGATGACGGATGTAAACATTGCTCATTGCAGCACGAATACTCTCGCTCGCCACCCGAAAGGAAACCCATCGAGTGTGGCTGAGGAGTTGAGTGACTGATCGAATGGACGAAGCAAGCGGGGACGGACCTGGTCAGTGACAAGCTGGACACTGTCGGCTTGGTGACAAATCATAGGCTCCTCTTCTAAAGGATTGATAAACTGCTGAAGTAAACTTTTGGAAGACCGGATTTCCGCAATTATTTTTGAGAAACCTCTATGAGTTCAATCATCGTTTTTATCTAACTTGTTTAGAATAATTTAAACATTGGAAATTTAAGTGCTTCCTTTTCTCCTAAAAAGTATGCGAATATGTATGAGAAAACCTGGGATGGCATCCCGATGAAATCCGCTTAGGTCTATAATAATCGGTATAAATTATGCAAATTTCTCCGCTGTCGTAACAACAGCTTTGGCGTAGTTTTCACCCAGATCCTACTTGAAGTGGCGGAGCGAGAAAAAAAAACATGATGTGTGCATTTTTCAAGCTACTAGCAAGTCAACTCCTTGCGAAAAACTTCAACACCGATGATGAGTTTCCACATCCCGAAAGACCCGTCCCTACATGTCTCTGGCGAGGGTGGTGCACCGAGTGTGCCTCTAATAGGTTCCGTCGTCAGGTAGCTCTCTTCCACAGGATGAAGAAAAAAAAAGAACCAGAAACTAGAACGTTCCTCTGGATTATCATCCTCATCATCATCATTATATTTTTGCACACTGCTCACAGATGACAGCACCACTCTCAGCGTGACATAATTTTTCTTGCCATCTGAAAATCACAGCGGAGACGACATTATGCAAATAAAATTATTACACCTTATACTGTCAACGACCGACTGACGTTTCTGGGATCTGGGAGGTTTGTTAGAGGGCGCTTCAGTAGAATGGGAGAGTGATTTCATTTTCTGGGTGTATGATGATAAACGGTGGAATAATTCATTCAAAATTGCCTCCACTCACAAAGTAGGTCATTTTGTTCGGCTGGGGAAATCGCTTGTGTAATTTAATTATTATTTTTTTTGGGGGGACATCATGGAGGGTGTCATGCTTTAATCGCGGAGTTTCAATTTGATTTAAATTGAATTGAACGAAAATTGAGGCGATACAAGCAAAGTCCGTTATCATTTTAGAAAACTTCTAAAAAACTGTATTCTTGTTTATTTGCAAATTATTTATATTCTCAAAACAAACAACCGTCAATGTGAATTAGGGTGTTTAATGTATATCGAACTCTTTCAGTTTGTGTTCATGCCATGAAATATGAGTCAGTTCAAAAACGATACAAATGAAGAGTCTGGATAATTTTGTTTCCAACTTTTTACATGCGGTCTCCTCGCTTTTCCGTGATCTACGTTTTTTTTCCTATTTATTTCAATCGTTAGCGTAACTTCCATTTGTCAATGTTTTTAAATTTAATAACATTCAGCCTGAATGACATTTTCAACGTACTGTCGGCTACAGATATCTCTAAACATACACAGATAAAAAGAAACATTGAATTTTCTGCGTTATCTAATGCACATAAAGGGAATGCTAGATTTACCAGAATATAATGGGATATTTCATGTAAATTTAAGCTAGATAACACCTGAATCCAGCCTGTTGTATGAAAGATTGCCAATATTGTTGTATGGCACATGAAAAGTTGCAAACAATTTCGTCGTTGTTTTACGCCTTCTTTAGCTTGGATTTAAACGAGGGGATATTTTACACGCTTGTTAAAATTAATTATTTTTTTCTGTGTAGTTTTATTTTAAATTTTAAATTTTCTCATCCTTCTAAATATTTAAAAAAATTTCAGCAAAATATTTGAACTCATATTTTTCTGTTATAGTGACGTCAAGTTCTGTTGGAATATCTGAGAGGTACTATTTTGGTATTGTCTTACCTCAATTTTGTATTCGCAAAACATTTTGGGAAAAATTTTATGGTTTCATTCATTTTATCAGGTATTTTACCTCTTATGCAGGGCTCTTAAATACCATGGCCAGTTATAAAGTTATTCGTTCCTTCACGAAAAGGCATGTCTTAAATGGTGGATTAATCCATTTTCAAGACCATCACATATATTCCTTTCAAAAGTTATTTTGGGTGTTAATGTTTAAATATTAGAAAACTGTTTAGAGAACACTTTCACGAGCGTATTAAAATGTGGAAAGATTGTTATTGGAAAACTATCAAAATTTAAACTAACTCTTTATTTGATCATTTTTAAAGTGGAATTTAAACGAATTTGCTTGCGGTTGCTAGTGATATTTTGAAATATTTTTTTTTTAATTTTAAATAATTTTAAAAGTAATCAAGTTAAGTGATAATATAAATTTTCCAGATTTCCCAATTCAAATATCAGTTGGTTTAAAAATATTCAATCGGGGGGAAATCGGTTAAGAAAATGATTCGAATTTTTGGGGGGTTTTGATCAATTATCTTAGTTTTAAGTCTGTTTAACATAAAATGGTAACCTTCATCGAATTGTGATGGCTCTGTCAGATTGAAGGATAAGTAAAAGTAAATGGGTACGCACAAAAAGACCTGTAATTCGTGACTGAATCAGTTTAAAAAGTCCATTAATGGTTGCTTATCAGTACTCTTATTAAAACTTCAAAGTTCAAAGTCAAACCTTCCTCTTGATGGAAACGGACACGGAATCAACTCATTTCTTCCAATTTGCTCACATTTGCTAGATGTTATTTACTGTCCCGTCGAAGTCGAAATTCGATCTTGTATGCAGCATATCATTCCAGAATCACCTTGGAGTAGTGACAGCTGGACAAATCGTGTCGAAAGATGACTTCCCAAGTAAAAAAATCAATTTTAAGGTACACTTGAAGAAGTTTTCAAGACTCATTTGATAAAACCAATAATAAAACTAGATATTCTTCATAACATCGATAGTACAGTCATAAAACCCTCGTAAGTTCCAGCAGGCCCATACTACAGGAGGTTTTCAAGACTTTTTCCCAAGGTTCGCTTAAAACTTGATAGTTTTATCGGTACATACTTGTAATGACATTCAAGGCATGCTTAAAACTATGATAAAACTACCACAAGAACATTTCCAGTCTGTCACAATTATAATTCGAAGATTGCATTTCTGGATTTATTTTACCGAATGGGGACTTTTTTGTTTATAGTTGAGTGGAAACTTTTAAAGAAAAAAAAATGATACACATATGATGTTAATTTTCCGAAGTGGATGTGTATGTAAATTAATTGTAAAATTTACCACAAATGAATGAGTTTTTTGCCTGAAATTGATAAATTTTTCATGTGACGTTCACTTTATTGGTGATTTATAACATAAAAGTTAAAAAATGTTAATGCGCCACGGAATTATTGCAAGAACATTGACTTATTTAAAAAATAAAAAAAAACTTGAAAATTTAACAACTTGGTGACAAGGCTGATAAATTAGATCTTGAATAAATTGTGTCTTCAATCAATTTTATGTTTCAAAATGTATCTTAAACAGCAAAAATTGTTCGTAGCATTGGAAAAATGAGAGCTTTGTTGCATACTTATGTAAATGACTACCATTCCGAGGGAATCCAGAATAGCCACACTCGCCATTTTTTCAAAGGTTTTATCTGAAACTACAATAAAGCGTAAATAGAACTAATATTTCTTGAACAAGACTAACAAGATTTTTTGAGGACCGCGATAAGCTCACCTTTATATATTCTATTCTTGAAAAAGACGAGCTACGCTTGAATAAAACTAGTATGAATTGCTCAAGGTAAACAAGTCTTTCGTAAGATAGCCATAAAATCAGTGTGGAGGAGGCACATCATAAACAAAGAAAGTGTGAACGCTTTTAATTTCTTCCACCTATGGACGCCCATTGTGACAGTTTGTTTATTTTTCACATAATGTTCTTTCTCAAGAGTATGTGCTCTAATTTTGAATAATTCGGTTCTAAAAGCGTTTTATAGCAGCATTTCCAAGATACATTCATTTTAATGAAGAATGTCATAAAACATTTTCAAAACTATTGTCGAGTTTTATGGAAGTTGTGAAACGATGTCTTGATAGGAGGATCAAGTATCTTATAAAATTACATATAAGGTGAATTACAGTTATAAATGATGTAGTTCTGTGGAAGTTTCTTCAAGTGTTCCTTAATAACTATTAAGAACTGTTTATCAATTAAAACCACCATAACTTGGAAAATGCCCTGTAAAACCAAATGAACTTTATAATGCATTGATAAAACAACAATAAAACATGAATAAAACCAATTTGCATTTGAATTGTTACTTGGGTTTGCCCTTATGCTTGCGGAGCAACGGCAATACACGCTTTTTTAGGCATTGTTCGAGGTAAACTTGGGGTGTAATTGTCGAGGTCGTGACGAATATTCCGTTCCATATGGTTCCGTATTAAGCCACAACTGCAAATCGCTTGCAAAATCATTACCTTATTCGCGAACTTGTCAGCCCTTGTGCAGCCTTCGTGTTTCATCAAAGCACGGTCGTGTAAGAGCCTTGCACGCTTTTTGGCCACTGAATTCTGCTTTAGGTGCCTGTTCGGATGTCTACTGGCTTTGTACGACTTGTATCCTTCGTTTGAAATTTGGCATCTCGGATCGAAAGACCGGGGTTGGCTTTAACGCACCTTAACATCTTTCTGCGCAGCTGCAATCCCTTGTTCCAGTTTTTTCGTAGGTCAGCTGATTCCTCTCCGTATTCAGGGTTTCCTTGTAGGTTTTAACAACTCGACAAACTATTGTCTACGGCATTTTCAGTATTGAGCCAGCTTGGAATTGGAGAATTCGGATTTTGCAGGTGTTTGGGCACAATATTTTTTCTTCTGTCGAGTTCCATTTGACGTTATTTCTGAACCCAATCGACTACTTTGATCAAACTGGCACCAGTAACTGTTGTTCTCTATAGAAGTATAAACAAACCTTGACAGTGGTTTTTAGCTTTCACTTAAAAAAACACTAATTTAAAAAACCTTTTTTGAGCATATTAGTAGAACGATTGTGATTGGGAAAATAGGAGAATTTAAAATTAACACTTCATTTGATCACTTTTTAAAAATAAAAACTAAAACATTGAAACACATTTTTCAAATTATTGCTAGTAAACGCGAGCAAAATCCATTAAATTCCACTACAAGCTTATATGTTAAATTTCGGACACACAGATAATGCCAGCGAAAAAATAAAGACAAAACTGCTTGATTATTTCAGTAGAATAGAGTTTCATTAATAGAGAGTTAAATTGAGATGTTAATCCTCTTTTTTTTTTTTTGTAAGATTCTCGAACATTCTGGTAACACCTGTCAACAGATTCTGAATCGTATCCTCAGATGCGGTAGTGGTGGCGGTTCTCCATCTTTTCTTGAAATCGTCGATCATTTCATCATAATTTTCCGCTTAGCAAGAAGTATTTTTCTGCCAGGCGAAGTTCTGGACAGTTGGGTGGATTGGCTATTTCTGGCACGTATTTTATCTCTTGTACTTTATATCATTCGAGAACGGATTTGGCATAGTAATAAACGGCCAAATCAAGCCATCACAGAACTGGAGTGTCGTGGCTTCTAAGAAACGGTTACGACCGCTTATGTAGACATCCTTTTTGATAGTGCCGATATAGACGATACTGTTGGATTATGGTCCATTACTATATATGACCTGTAAGACTATAACAATTTAAATAAGCACTTCACTTGATCACGTTTTTAAAAGGAATAAAAATTATATTTTTTTCTAACTATCTGTCTAATAAACACGAGCAGATTCTTTCGAATTCCACTACGAAAAGCTAAACTTTTGACAGATACACAGATAAAAAGAAACTTTGAAATGTCTGCGTTATATAATGCACATACAGGGAATGCTAGACATGGTTGAATATAATGCGATATTTTATGTAAATTTAAGCCAGATAGCGCCTGAATCTAGCCTATTGTACGAAAGCTTGCAAACGTTGTTGTATGGCTATGCAGTTGCAAACAGTTTCATTGTTTAGACCTCCTTTGGCTTTGAAATTTTACGCGCTTTTTAAAATTAATCATTTTTTTTGTGAAGGCCTATTTTGCCTGCGATTTATTAACTATAAATTCTTACTTTATCAGTAGGTTAATTATTGTTCTGTCGTGGATTGTATAGGGAAAGGGTACTATAAAATTATTAAATGTGTTCCTACCGTGTGGTAGTTTGTTGTTTTTGTTATCTTAAAAACTAAAAAAAACCTACTTGGTCGGTAGATTAGTCAAGTTGTAGTAGGTTAGTTGTTGTTGTGTGGTGTAGTGTTTTGTGTTAGTAAAAGAAAATTTTAACAGTTAGGAATACCAATTTATTAAAGTAGTTTATTGTTTGTGTGTTGGTATGCGTGTTTTTTTAATTTTGATTGTAAATTTAACAA
>JASCZW010015727.1:0-20000 GCA_034211315.2 Aedes japonicus
CTGTGATATAGTCTTTCGACGGGGTTCGCCTGACTGTGACAGCTTGCGTTAGCCAAGTGCTGAACGTTAGAACGTTCGAGTAAATTTTTGTACCATTCGTACTATAATCAAAACTTCTGTTTTCGTCGGTATGAATTTGTACAATTAAGAATGAATTTGTACAAATAGAAGTCCCGTGTACCAATCATCATCTAATTCATCTACCTCGAGCTCTTCTACCGCTCGAGACAGCGCATCAGGGATAATATTATCCCTGCTGTAGAAGTAACAAGGTCAGAAACGATAAAAAAAAATATATATATCCTTATATATATCTAATACGCATTAGTTATTAATATTGTGCCATTCTAGCACCAGCAGAAAATTCCGAAACGCTAAAATTGAGCCTTTTGTGAAATAGATGTTTTATTCCATTGCGAAGAACGTTTGAAAAAAACAACAAAACAAAGAAGTTCTTTCCCCCTTTTTCTGCCTTTCATTCGTTGTCTCTGATTGGTCGGCCAATCAGAGTATAGAAACAGGTTGCGAACAGCTATAAAAGCAAACAGGGCTGCGTATAGCAGCTCATTCTTACGACGAACATCACGACGAACGGATACAACGGAACAACACACGCCAGCAGCTCATTCTTAGTACGAACATCACGACGAACGGATACAACGGAACAACACACGCCAGCAGCTCATTTCTAAGACGGACATCACGACGAACGGATACAACGGATCGACACAACCCAACGGATCTACACGAGGAGTAGATTGTCGCCGAACGACAAAGAAACCGGCGGTTTGACGGAAGTTTTCCCGGTGTGCCACCTACGACTGCTAGCAAGATGGAGAAGACGAAACCAACTCCGAAGGAAGCATCCGAAAATCACGACACCTGCCTCGTCTACACTGAAAGTTAATTTTAGTTTATATTACAAAATCGAAAGTCATACTCACTAATCTATTCGTTGTTTTCTGCAACGAAACTGATTTGTTCTTTTTAAGAAGATACATTCGTAATTAATTGCAAGCGTAACTGTCAAAAGCACGAAGCTTTCTTTGACACAGAAAGAACATTCGTACATTGTACGGAAACAATGCAAAGAGCTACGAATATTTTGTCACAAATTAAAAAGAAACGTGTCTCTGGTGGTTGCATGAAGGACTGACAGTTCTACTTTCTCGACTCAAAATGTAATTGACAAAAAAGAGCAATCACGTGGAGTTGTCCATCGTTTTTTTATTGTTTCAGACATGAGGATCGAACCTGAATATTTGGAAAGTGCTGATTCTATTTCCGTGGTGGATCTCACTAGGCCACGCTGACTCGTGAGAACAAACTTGCTTAATGAGCATGAAGTTATAGCTCACGACAGCGCTTTGATTTTTATTTTGCGATAGATAAATTATTTCCACCCATACCAGCAGAAACACCATCGTCAATGAGTGCGGTATAAAAGAGAAGCAGCGATTGGCTGGTCATCACGAAGTTCATTTCGTGCATTTTACAAAATGGTGTAATGATAGCATTTCACCAGATAAAAAGCATTATGAATGTTTCATACAATATTCGAGACATTTGTTCTATGTACAAATTCCATGTTTACGAAACGCGTGAAAGATACTTTACGAAAATAAATTTTCAGTGTACGGTCTTGGTGGGGGAGAAGATAGGCGTCCCTTTGAGTCCGTTCATTGAAACGACGGGCGTCTAAACATAATTTCACTTCACCCGAGGGGTGAATTACTGGCACCGTACTAAGTGACCAGTCACTTTTACCTTTCTCGATCACCTCCTGTGTTAAAAGGTTATCCACCTCTAAATTATTTATTTTGCTCTGCATTTCCGGAGAGGTTGGGTACGGGTTAATTCGAATTGGCGGAGAGTGTTGGAATGCTTCCTTGAGCTCTATTTTGTGAGTGATTGTGAGTGACATCAAGGATCTCACCATCTAAAGACTGTATTCGATGAAATTTGAACACACAAAATGGGTCACCAAAAAATTTTCTTGAGCCAGATTCTTTTCAAACTTTGCTACATTAAAAAGTTGTTTAACGTCATCGAGTCTAGCTATCTGCTCATCATAGAGATCTTGTGAGGACTCTTCCATAGAATTCATTTCGGAACTCTCAACTTCGTCAATTCTAACTAGTCCCTCTTCTCCGTGCAAAGTTGGTCGGATGCTGAACGCGTTCCAGAAATCCCAGAATCCCAAAATGAGTCTCCTTCGTAGCTCTGGAGCTACTAGTGTGGGTATGATTCTGGTCACATTGTTGAAAGTGATCGGTAAGTACCCAAAACCTTTTACTGGAACATTCTTTCCCTCCGCTGTTTTTACTGAAACAGTAGCTGGATTAATTTTTAATTTCAAAAACTTTATCAGTTTTTCAGATCCGGATCCCAACACCGAACGTTGGGCACCACTATCTAAAAGGCCAAGTATTTCTACTCCCATTCATTGACTTTGGCAAATTGTCTGCCATCACCCTGAACATGGACAAACATTTCGTCGACAAAACTTTCGTTTGGATTCGGAACACTCCACGTAATGGTGTCCATAGGTTCAGTTTTCCGTTCCCTTCCTTTCTCTGTTAACTGCCTTTTCTATCTGCTCTCCCTTTTGCTCACCCGAACCATTCTGTTTTGTTTGAATGTGTTTGGAATTAGTGAAAATTTGTGTATCATTTCCAGTGTTCCCAGAACTTTTCTGATTTGTGATTGTTATTTCATTCACTTGATTTTTGCTAGTCCGATTGGCAAATTTAGAATGTTTTTGGATGAAACTGAAATTTTCATCAATTTGCCTGCCATATTTTCGTAACTTATCAAAACTCTTAACTCCTGCCTTTAAAAGCGTTTTTGTAATCGTGGCACATATTACGCCAGATTAAATTGAATTTTCTCCTCTCACGTTTCAATTCCTTTTTCAATTCCATCCAATTTCTCAAATCCCTGTTCTATACGCCATCCAAATACCATTCCTTGGTATGACCTGTGAATAAATGGATGGCCGATCGAAATAATTCGTGATTCGAAACGGCTTCAGACCAACAACGCATTTTGATTTCCTTTAGAATTCTGCCACTTTCCTACCATCATCTTTCTCGTCATATTTTAGTCTCCATTCGGCAACCGGTATCCTCTTAACCTGCTTTCAAGTTTTCCCACTTTTCCTAGTCTTCTTCTCCTCCTTCTACTACCAACTCCGAAAGATTCAGATGAGCTTCCCGAACTCTGGAACTCCGAGTTTATACTCGGTGACTCAGTACTCTCAGACGAATCTGGAAAGGAAGATGAGACTTCATCTCACTCAGTCTCATGTTGTTTGACCTTTGTCAATAGATCAGTGATTGATTTTATATAAGCTTGTCTTACTTTTTCCTTCAGTTCTGCTAATATTTTTTCCAAGTTTTGTTTCCTCTTAATCATTGATCCTAATTTTTATTTCCTTTCTTCCTCTAATTTAATTTCTTCTTCCCTCTTTCATCTCTGTTGTTCAGATGTTTGAACAATGAATTCTTTAAATGTTCTGATAAGTTTCTCATAGCCTTTTTCTTTTCCTGGCTCATATTCATTCAACTTGTCCAAAATTTCATCAGTTTTCTGCATTGACAATTCCAATTCCTTCTTTTCCTGTGCAATAGAATTTGATTTTGCTCCTGCACTATCCTCATCCTCTTCTTCTGCAACATCTTCCCCTACGAGATTAGCAACAGAATCGTTCAATGTTGCTATCTCGTTACGGACCTCATCCAAAGCTTCTATTATCTTCTCCTCAATTTGTTTCGGTTCTTTATCCTTGTCTGTCCGCTTTGGTAATAGTGGGAAGTAAATTCTTACTATCTGGTCGATCTGAAATCGGTTTCGAAAATACTCGGTAAGTATTTACTCGCGTCTTCTGCTTTTGCAGAATGAATTAATCGCACACGGTAATGAATAATTCGGGTTCTCAACTTCTCTTTCTGCCGAATATCAACTTTGGGGTTCTCAAATGTTTCCCTAATAATTGCCAGTATATAATATTATAATAATAATAGCCAGATGGGCTAGCTTCTGCCCTAACCTCTGGTCTAAGCCACGGAGGTCGTCTGGGGTGGGCAACACTCGCCTCTTTTGTATCAAGGTCGGCTCTTCGCTGTCGTCACTGATTAGAAGGACAAAACACCACTCGATTCCTTCGAATTATCGTTTATTAGTTAACTCACTAGGTGTGTGTGTATTTTTTTTTTTGCTTTGTAGCCGCGTCTTTGCCGACTAAGCTAAAGAAGGCCACCAAACTTTGGCGGCCCCCAAGAGGTAACTTTGTATAGCCCAAAAAGCTACTGTTAAACCTGCAGATCTGAAGTTCTGAACTCAAGAACAGTTCGGATGACCTAGAATATCAAAAAATTATCTAATTATGACTGTTGACCTTCCAAACGGTTCATTCAATATGTGTGAATACACATCGTAATCTTATATAGTGCTTAAAGCTATTGTTACAGCTGTAGATCTGAAGTTCTAAACTCAAGAACAGTTTAGATGACCAAGAATATCCCAGAGAGATAAAAATCTTTAACTTTTATCAAAGAGAATTTGATAATACGTATGCATATGTAACATATTTAAAAAAAAAACTTTACACTATTAATACGGCATTCATTTTTATTTTCTTATACCTATTCATATTCCAGAAGTTCTAGATCGTCAGTTTTGCCTCAAACTCATTTGTTTTGTATATTTTCCAGATAGAAAAATTGATGTGGATTTTTTTTGTCAAATACAGTGTACACTTTTATTCAGTCTGTGATTTTATACAGCTATATTCCTTCTGGGGTCAAACATGACCCCTTAGGCTTGAGAGGGTTCTTAAATTTTTAAGACAAGGATTAATATGTATGAATTTTCTAATAGTATCTGGCCCAAAATCAACAGTGTTTTTTATTCAAATTGATGCGTAGAAAAATTTCCGATCGATTGGTGCCAAAAATTTGAAAATCTCTTGAGAAACGACTGAGATATTAACGCTCAAAATCTGACCACTTTTCGTGACGGTCGCAATGCGATTTTTTTTTAAAATTGTACGCAAGTATAGAAAACAAAGACGTACTCCTACGTCAAAAACGTTGTTAATATCCAAAATCGATTTATTGTATGAATTGATTTTTAAGCAATTGCATGCAATAAGTAAATATCGGATGGTACGAAGTCCATTGGGTCGCTTGTATGTTCATATAAATTGACACATCAATACATATAAAACGTAACAGGTAGATTTATGACTGCACAATGGTTGTATACGATATATTTATGCTTTATATTAACTAAACATACAAAAAATCACATAAACTGCAGAAAGTAATGCCAGCTTATTGCCTCAGGTAGTGAACAGTGCGACGACCCAAAGCCATCCTCTTTACGAATTTATTTCCGTACAGCAAATATAAGCATTTTGAATTGCATAGCCAAGGATTTGAAATTTAATTAGGTTGGAAAAGTAAGTTTCATAGTTCCTTCCATTTCAGAAATTTGTCATATGAAATATGTAGAGCATTAGGTTGATAGCAAATGGTTCGTTTCGTATAGCTATCCTTTGGAAATCTTATTGATTGTTTGTGCCTAAGACTCATAAGGTTTTGTAATGAATTGAGCCATTCCCAATACCTGAGAGTACCTTAGAGCTAGTTTCTACAACTAGCTAGGACTATGGTATTAGATATATTTTAACACCAAATGAATGGGAAACTGTGCTTATTCAAAGACCAATTTAACACTGCCCATAATTTTATCATCTTCGTTCCTTCTGAATCTACTATCAATACCAATCAAGAAACTACGAAGATACCGCATTTTAATGTTAACTTGTTTGTATGAATCGCGACTGAATATGCTAATTACATCACTGTAGATCAATTTCCAGCTTAATGATCCTTCTCAATTTAACCAGAATTGATCGTGTGTGAGAAAACACTTATTTCGGCTCACAGTTCTACCCACTGAAGTTCATTATTCAATTAAGTTTGTTCGTTTACTGGATTCCTAATAGTATGGCATTAAAAGATGGAAGATACAGTTGAATGTTAATAATAAAATAGTATCAAAATTGAATACTCACACTCACTTATTTCAGCAAAAGGACGTTACTCCTCTAGATTCCAAGCACAGCAAGGTAGCGAGTTTATAGCAGTCCAAAAATTAAAACCACGAACCCTCTTTTTCCCTTTAAATCACAGATGAACTCAATCCACCTTTTGTCACTGCCACAAGACAAATAAAAAAAAAACTTCCACTTTGTTCCAACACAACGCACTTGATCCACTTCCAGAATCACGTTTTTCCTTCAAAACACTCAACGATTGTTTTTCTTTTCCTTCTTCTTCTTCACTCACTTGGATCCACACAGTGTGGTGTAATGGGCTGTCGATTTTCCTATTTTCCCGTATTTGTATCCAATAAAAACTGTTTACTTCCGCACAACTGCAGCAGCCGTCGATGCGCGCGAAATTCCAAAATCCTCCTTCCAACTCAAATTATGCGATCCAGACACCCTCCGTCTCGGTAGAAAGTGAGAATGAAAACAAACACCAGATGCCGCGATTCGTGATAGGATGCCTTAGCACAACCAAACACACACCCTCGCCCACACGGTTGAATGTACCGAAAAAGGAAATTCTTCCCAGAAAAATTCAACTTCAACTCAAGATCGACAAAACAGCACCACTTGCCGCTGGCCGCTTCCCCGGAGAGCACGTGTCAATGGAACTGGCACAACGTGTGGCTATCTGGATAATTCATTCACTATAAATAAGTAATCTGCAATTTGCTCCGACGAGAACTTCCAACTGTAAGATCTTGCAAAATGCCAGTATCACCTTTCGCAGCGGCAAACACATCCACAATCAAGAAAGGGTTAGTCCTTTGAGGTGCCAAAGCACGCCAGCCACTGCGCTTTTCCAACAGGCGTTTCAAGCCGCTTCACCTCTGATGTTGTTATTTTTTCTTCTTCTTCTTTTGTTTGTGCTTTCAGTGGATATGCCAATCACTCCTTTGGGGATAGTTGAAGAACGGAATCGACACTTCTGGTCCAAACACGATAGATACTTCCAAAAAGGGACACTCGGAAGAGAACCGCACACGACCAAGTCTCGACGCGAACTGAACGGCGCTCTGAGCGGAGCAAAGTGTTTTATAACTTTTCGACAACGACGGGGTGGCAAAGGTAATGACGATGACTAAAACTTGTGGGGGGTGGCGGCGGAGACGAAGCAGAAGCAGCTGTTCGCCGCAGCAGTAGTAGTGGCCCCCACCGAGCAGAGCGGGCAAACGCTTGGTCCCTAGTAAGTCAAATAATGTGTTGCGGGGTGGGTGGCCATCCATACACCCAAACATTAGTTGCATGCATGATTTGATCGTTGGCAAGATCGTATTGTTTGCATGTGTTTTTGTAAAAAGTTTGTATCTAATGAACAGATCGTACTATAAATCAGCAAACTATTCTGAATGACATCACTACATATTGAAATTAACGTTATTTTGACAGATTACCACAATCTATTTTTTTTAATAAGGTAACAGAATGTAATGTCATCATATGTCATCTCATCATACATCAAATATGTCATAAATTCAACGATAATCGGCGAAGTTATGTAAGTACCCGAGCAAAACATTAAATGAAATTGATAGCATATTCAAATACCAAGTTATAATTTTTTGATAACTGAATATGTTTTCGTTGAGGCTGAAAAAACAGCCTAAATAATAGAATGAATAAAACAAAAATCGTTGAATGTCATAACCATAGCTTATTTTACAATCAATGCGGCTAAAGGGTGTTCCGATCAAAATTTGGTCAAACAGCCATGTGTGTAGGTCGATCAAACTTTTTATTAATCAGTCAAATTATTTTTCTTTTTCAAGTTCAGTAAATACAGAATACAGGAGAAATATTCAGCTAAGCTTCCTTTTAACCAAATACAAATTGCCGGGTCTTTTCTTTAACACATGCCATAAGATTTTGTACAGTCTCCTTTTCCTCTTTATTTGCCGCAGAACACCAGTCTGCCTTGAACTGTTTCTCGCTCGCAACAGCTTTTTGAGTCTTCTTAAGGTCCCTGGTCTTAAGGTGATGATGGCCCAATATTGTTCGATTGGGCGGAGCTCTGGCGTGTTGGGAGAGCTCTTGTCCTTGGGCACCACTTGAACGTTGTTGGTAGGATACCACTCCCATGGCCAAAATAGACCGGAACAATTGTGTCGTTTCAGGAAAGGCAGTAGACGTTTTCGCAGGCACTCGCTCAGATAAATTTTCTGGTTGACGGTTCCGGTCGCAATGTAAACGTTGCTCTACAAGCCACAGGCACAGATGGCCTGCCACACCAGATATCTCTGCGCGGAATTTGACAGTTTGAAGTTATCCTAAGTAGCATTGCCAGAACCATCCAGCTTTATTAAGTTTTATTAAAGTTTTATGAAAACCACTAGAAATCAATTCGGTTATATTATGCAAGAGGTAGCCAATAGGTTTCAAATTTAAGTCTGGTTTACAAGAACCTACACAACTTCTTTACAACGATTTTAAAACTTTGACTTCTAAAATTCCTTTTACTCCCATCAAAGGTTTTAGTTTGACTTTATAAACTCATAAAATGCTGTTTTGAAATTCCGTTTTAAGACTCATACATATTATCTGATTATGGTCAGTTGAAAAAGCATTTAAAAACCATTTTGCCTCCAGTAAATGCATTAAACGGCAAATTGGCATTGAGGAAAGCTACCAAATGACCAGATAGTTTTATAGTAGCCATTGCGAAGATAAATTGGCTTTTTGGCAAAACTGTGATTTCTTGCAATCGCCATATTGAAATATATGAAATAATTGATATGTTGAAAAATAAATACACCAAATATTAAATGATAAACAATTGAACTGTAGATCTGAGACCAACTTCAGTGTTCGATTAGATAACTTTATTGTATTCCATCAATTTAAAGGAGTGTCATGATTAGTTTATCGAATATATTTCATTCAATTTTGTTTTTGTTGTTGTAAACTCGCATAATTTTTAAGGCGCGGTAATTTTCAGCTCTTATCGTGCTAATATTCACCATAAAATTCAATGCGCATATGATTGGGAGCATGATACGCAATAAAAAAAACTCATTTTGTTTTGGATATTTTGCTATCAAACATAATCTCCTGCAACACTTATTAACTGTTGAATGAATTAGAAGAGCAGAAAATTGAACATAGCAGAACAACAAAAACCAACCACGATATCGCCGTAAAGTTTGACAGCTGTGGCCATTTGGTCCTATACTGGTTTTGATCGTGGCCAATAGGTTTTATGATGGTTCTCAAGTGGTCATATCATCTTTTACTAGAACATTTTCAAAATCTTTTTGGTATTAGAAAGGTTTTGTTAATTTGTTTTCACAACCGTCTATAGAGTGGGCCACTTTGTACACATTTCAGCTTTGAAGATGCATATGCTATACGGCTGCAATGGAACTGAAACTGTTACTTGGGATGTCCATTTAGAATCCAAAATAATAAAATCATCTGTATCTTAGTAACGGATGGACGTACAGATAAGTTTAATACATTAAAACAAAGGTAATTCACTAAAATTAAGGAAAAAATATCAAAACAAATAATTTCTCTTCGTTTCTAATGAAAATTCGCACTTTATTCTATATTCCTCCCATCAAACGCTGCACACCACCGTAGTCAACATCCTTGACACATTTGTTCCACATTTTGGTCTTCTGAGTCGCATTTTTCCACTTTTCTTAAGCTTCCGCTTCATTATTACCTAAAATCTCTCTATGGGCCGGAACTGCGGGCAGTTAGGTGGATTTATGTTTTTATCGATGAAATCTAAGTTATTATAGCGGCACCACTATAATTGCACCTAGCCAAATTTGTACAAAACTTCACGGGACCTTTATGAGCTTTAATGAAAGGTAGTACGCGATTTTTGAGGCATTCTTCCTTGTACAGCTTTGAGTCCATCGACTCATTCGTTTTTTTTTTGGCAAATTTGTCCATGAAGGCAAACTTAAACTTCGCAGGAACCTCTTCTCGGGCCGTCACCATGTATAGTTTCTGTTGATCATGGCATCCAATGTCGATGAGCAGGCGTCCTTGGTATTTCGTCAAAACCTGCTGGTACAAGTGCCGAGCTCGAGTTTTGGTGACGAAACTTTGCTTCAACGTTCTGTTTGGTTGCTTGCTGGCTCGGTAATAACGATATCCTGCTCGCAAACGAATTCTTCTGCGAGCAGAAGCGTATTTTTGTGCGATTTCATTATCTGATAGTCTAGGGTTTGCTGTGACGGTTCTCAACACCTTCTGGTTCAGTTTGCGGTCATATGTTCCACTACGACGCTTACCTTGAGGCACTCGATCCACGCTCTTATACTCTCGGAAACATTTGAACCCATCATACGCAGTTCATTTGGCGATTTTCAACGTTTTTCGGTTTTAATTGCGGACCACGTTGGATTATCAACGGGGGTGTGCAGATTTTTTTCTCTCCTTTCGGCTTCTATCTGGAATATCTGTTGACTCATTGCACGAAACACCGTGGAATTTATACCACAGAAAGTGGGCACCTAGTTAAATAATCCGCTTTAAAAGAATTCTTGCAGCGGTCACTTTCCGTGCTACTGCAACACAATAAGTTATTCCGGATTCTAACTGAACAGAACTTTACGGAATGCTGCAAATAGATTCGCAGCTGTGAGCGATGAGCAAGAGCTATGAGACTTTTAAACATCAACGGGAACTCTGGCAGAACTCTTCCGCTTCTTGATGTAGGTCCAGAAGGAAGAAGGATGTTGTCCAAATTTGCTTGGAAAATGTCATTTGCATCCTTAACTTTCTCGTTGACCTTCATGAGCCTTCCCACTTCATCAAGACCCTATGAGTTTCGATAGACCCTAGTTCAGAGCAGTTCGAATTATTCTCATATACCGTTCAAGCACGCTTTCAAAATAGTCACATGAAACAAAACGAGGATTCACTTCCATCTCGACCTCGGCAAACCACACAACACTTCAACGAAGAAATGGGATTAACTGCAAGGGACAGCCCAATGGGGTTATACGGAAAGGTGACGTTGGACTACGTAGTAATGTGTAATACATGTTTTTCTTTCTCTGAGCCTGTATTAGAAAAGCCATTCCAATTGAGCAGGAGACACGTAAATTACATGTCGCCTCTTGCCCAATGCCTCACTTTACCAATCAGACCAAGGCCGGTGTGGCCTGTGCTTTACACACAAGTTGTCTCCAATGTAATCGGTCCATAGTTGTACCTCGCTAGCCTCGCTGTCTGCGGAGAGTCCACAGGTCGCCTTCTACTTGATCGATCCACCTTGCTCGTTGCGCGGCTCTTCTTTTTGTACCAGTCGGTTCGTTTTCGAGAATCATCTTAATTGGGTTGTTGTCCGACATTCTTACGACATGGGATGTTCTCCCAGCAACTGATACAATTCGTGGTTCATTCGCCTCCTCCACGTTCCGTCTTCCATCTGCACTCAACCGTAGATCGTACACAGCACCTTCCGTTCAAAGAAACCTGTTGCCTAATAAAGGCTTTTTTGATTATTTTATGCTAAAAAATTGACTCTTTCCTAGCAATTGTGGTGGCCCTGAAAAGGTCCGATGAATTCGCTGGCTCAAAGCCATTTGGAACTACCGGAGACGTTTTTGTATCCCGGCGGATGAAGAGTTTTAATGAAGAAATGATTTTTTTTAGTTAGTCTGAGGCTCAGGCGTGTGTAACATTTTGCGGAGCCGTTATTCAGAAAAATTTATTATATTTTACTTATAATAATTTTATATCATTTATTTGAACAGGCTCAGTCAAATCAACTTTACAGAGCCGAGCTTTCATATTTTTATAAATCAGTTATCTTAAAACTAAAGAACTTAAGGTATGGTTTAAATTGTCTGAAAACTTATAAGTATACAATTTATGGTTTTCTTTTGACTTGAATTTTTTTTGAAAAAGACACACATACACAGATAAAAAAGAAATTTATAGGAAACATAAAGGATAAACTTACTACAATCTAAGGCTAATGTTAGTCAAAAACACATAAATGAGTTTCATGTACCTACTCCAAATCACGCACAGCCAAAATATCTCGAACTGGCACATTGGGTTGTCTACCTCGAGCCCGAAGGTAATCATAAAGCTCACATCTGACTCCACGATGCTCAGCACAAGACCAAATAACGTGATCTGCGTCCTGATAGCCTTGTCCACACTCACAGAGATTGCTGTCGCTCAGCACAACTCGGTATAAATGAGCGTTCAAAGAATTATGATGGGACATGAGGCGATCACCAATGAAGTCTTGACCCACATCCATCCCCCTAAACCAAGATTTTTTCAACACCTTTGGTATAATAGGTTATTCAAAATTGTTATTTACAATAATTTGCTTCATGTTGTTAGTAAACAGGGCACCAATTACTCGTGGCTGGCTCGAGGAGAATGGGACATATTTTCGTTTGGAAAGGACTAGGCAGGAAATTTATTTGAGTTAATAAGTGTGACTCAACGGATCTGATGATACTAGCAAGCAGTTCAAAAGATCGCAATTCATAGCTTTTCTTGATAATTTTCAATCAGATGTTATATACGCATTCTTTATACTCTTTTAATCAATGCAAGCTATCAGTTGAGAGTGTTAAAATCGAATTTTCAACCATTGCGCAATGGTGGAAAATGTACTGGAATAGAGGGTATAATGACGTTACACAAGACTAGCATATATCCTCAATCTGGTGATCCCAAACTAAGGCAATACCGACGCCGGCCTTGTCCGAATGAAGGTCAAGTAGGATATGGATAGGAATATGTTGACGTGATACTCGCTTTATTGGAAGCCGAAAACACCTCTGCACTTTCACGAGAAATCACTAGAATTTTGGATGAAATGGTAGGGTTTGCAGCGGGATCCGTTTTGGTAAACGGTGGGCTGAATTCTACTGACTTCAGCAGTGAATAAGATTTTTAACTATGTTCCCGATTTATTCTCTGTATAGAGAGGGACTTTAAAAACTGTATTCGACGAAATTTGGACACACACAATTTTTCGTAACTTTTTAGCGTAAAAAATATTGAAATTTTAACAGAATGTATTTCATTGTGTTGTGTCAATTGTGTAATGAGTTTCGTGAAAATCGGTCGAGTGATTTCAGTGATAGCTTCGAATGAAGAAATAGTGCGCCAACACATGTTGGGCACTCACTTCGAAAATCCAAACGCTTCTCATCGATGGATCGGAAGACAGCTCGGAATCGCACATTCAACCGTATCTCATGTGATCAAAACGTCCAAGGACCGTAAGACAACCAAGCGGAAAAATGGTAGTGGCAAAAAACGTGGCACATCAAATGCGGAGAAGGCCAGGATAGTATTGAACCAATTTAAGCGTTATCCCAACATTTCGATCAGGGATGTTGTGAAAAAGGCGAAAAAGTCAGTTTGTTTTGTGCAGAAAACAATGAATCGTTCTGGATTACATGTGTACAAGGTCCAGAAGGCACCGAACCGGAGCGATAAACAGAACTCGGTGGCCAAAACTCGTGCAAGAAAACTGTACAGGGAGTGGCTCACAAAACCGTTCTGCATTGTGATGGACGATGAGACCTACATTAAAGCCGACACCAAACAAATGCCAGGACAGGAACACTACGTCGCCACCTCTAAGTTGGTCGTTCCGGAGAGTGTACGGAAGAAGAAACTGTCGAAATTCACCAAAAAATTCCTTGTCTGGCAAGCGATCTGCGGATGTGGCAAAATGAGTCGGCCCTTCATCACCTCTGGGACCGTCAACGGACAAATCTACAAGGACGAATGCCTCCAAAAACGACTTCTGCCCTTCTTGAGATCTCACGATGGCCCGACACTGTTTTGGCCGGATTTGGCATCTTGCCACTATGCCCGGCCCGTCTTAGACTGGTACGAAGATAATAATGTAGTTTTTGTACCAAAAGATGTCAACCCTCCAAACACTCCGGAACTTCGACCAATTGAAAAATTTTGGGCAATCATGAAGGCAAAGCTTGTTAAAACTCTAAAACTGATAGAAAAATGAACTTGAACTAAAGAAAGTGTGGTTAAAAGTAAGTAAGCAAGTCGGTCCTATCATTGCCCAAAATTTGATGAAAGGGGTCAAGGCAAAGGTGCGGGCATTTGGGTTGGGAGAAAAGGTTCAATAAACCAATGATGTCAAAACCTAACCATTTATTAGTACTTTATTTCCAGAAAGTTTGAAAAGAATCGGGCTCAAGAAAAATTTTTGGTGACCTATTTTGTGTGTCCAAATTTCATCGAATACAGTCTTTAACGCTATTCAAATTTTGGAAACGATTTGAACCCACAGTAAGGACACTTTTGGGGCCACTCACAAGTGTGGGTGGTTTATTTCCAATTAGTCGTCAATCAGTTCGCACGCGTTTTTAATTCGCTCCTCGTCACGCGCTTCTTGTTTCTATAACTGTTTTTGCATACGTTTGTTTTTGTTCTGCGTGCTTTTTTGTCGATAAGTTAAAATAAAACAAAAATGAGTTGTGAAGTTTGCTCGTTGGACTCTTCCGTTGACACCGTCATGTGGACTTGTGTTGGTTGTACGCGAATGTTCCATGCCGCTTGCGTGGGTGTAGTAGTTCAACGTAACTCTCTCCGTAAGAAGGACAAAAAGACGATTGATCCTTCGTCATATGTGCTCCCGTGTTGTAGCTCGTGTCAAAATCTCATCACGGCGAATTTCGAGTTCAATGAGCTTGTGAAGCAGCAATCTCAGTTGACCCATCAACAAAAAGGTCTAGAAATGCAAATTCATGCCAATACGGAGGTAATGCATAAACTTGTACTCCAAATGGACAAACCTAGCATTGCGCAACACACGATAGAAGGCATGGAAATTTTACTCAATAATATGAAAGATGAGCTGTCGGCAATCAATAAAAACAGCAGTCTTGCTGGCGGTGTCGTAACTGTAAAAACCACATCACCTCGGTATTTGATACTGCAATGAAGGCAACAAAAGACAATGTATTTACCTCATTGAAAACAATGACGTCAGAATTGTCAACGGACCTGCGTAACATAAAAAATGAACTAAGTCAACTGAGTCAGCTGTTTCTTGATACAGCGGCCAGTTGTAGTATGAACTCAAACCCTCTAGTTGGTCTCGACATTCTCGATGAATTAAAGTCACTATCAGCCAATTTAATAACAATACAGAGAGTCGCACCTTCGTCAGCTGATTCATACCCCAGTTTGGATGTCGAACTAAATAATCGCAAACAAAACTCAGGATGGCGCCATTTGGGACATAGAAACGTGTGGAAAGCCGACTGGACTGAGTATGATGAGCGGAAATTGCGCCGTTTGGCCCAACAAAAACATGCAGACAAAGCCAGATAGCAAAGACGGCAAAATATGGCAAACCACGAAAACAACACACATAGAAATACTGTTTTTGGAAATAGGAATAACATACAAGCGAGAAACCATGGCATGAACAACTACAATATGAATTTTTTACCACCGGATCGCGACCTCCTTGCAGCAGCAAAAAATCATTTCTCCAGACCGCCAATTAATTACCGACCGACGATACGTTTTGAAAGAGGACCAACTTTAAACCCATACTCTGAAGACGAGCCAGCTAGCACCAATCATTTTAACTTGGGGAACTCCTCTGCAGCATACGAGATGTGCCCCTGCCGACACATGTCTTTTCCACGATATTGACGAACTCTCTAGAGGAACTACAGGACAACATTTCTGCAGAACCAGATGTTCTCCCGATTTTGACGACTTCGTTACATCAGGAAGGTGAGCCTATTAGTATTAACAGTGAAAATAAGAGTCAGGAGCTAGTAATTTACTGTCAAAATTTTAATAGGATGAAAAGTGCTTCCAAAGTGAATGAAATTTATAAACAAGTAGAGGCGTGTAGCTATCCTGTAATTTTAGGTACTGAGACAAGCTGGGATGCAGGTATAAATAACGAAGAAGTTTTTGCTAATCGCTTCAATGTATTTAGAGATGATCGTGACAAATTATTATCAAACAAAAAATGTGGTGGTGGTGTTTTAATAGCCGTAAGTGTTGAGTATGATTCTGAGCAAATTTCCTCTTGCAAGTACAAAGAATTTGACCATGTCTGGGTAAAAATTAACTTCGGTGAGCAAGTTCACATATTTTCAGCAGTTTATTTCCCACCAGAATATGCGAAAAAAGAGTCATTTGAAATATTTTTTAATTTTGCCGATAGGATAATTTCAAACTTAGAGCCAGATGTAAGTGTTCATATATACGGCGATTTTAATCAACGAGCAGCGAATTTTATGTTAGATGACGAAAATGACTCTCTTTTAATTCCGATTGTTGGTGATAATGAAAATCTCCGTACTTTATTTGAAAAAAGTGCAGAAATGGGACTAAATCAGGTAAATTGTGTAAAAAATCAAAATAACTGCTATTTGGATTTATTGTTCACAAATATGAGCGATGATTTTTGCGTAATTGAATCACCCACTCCACTTTGGAAGAATGAGGTGTTCCACACTGCAATCGAATACTCTATATTCGTGCATGGTAAATCCACAATGTTGGATAATAGTTTGGCGGAGTCATACTTCGATTTTAGCAAAGCAAACTACGAATTAATTAAGCAAGAATTGAATTGCATTGACTGGCAAAACTTATTACGTCAACATGACCTGCATCAAGCTGTGGATGCATTCTATAGTATTATATATGACATTTTAGAACATACAGTACCAAAGAAGCAAAGAAAGAAACTAAATTCCAAGATACCAGCTTGGTACAATAGACAGGTTATTAATCTGAAAAATAGAAAGCAAAAAGCTCATAAAGCATTTAAACGGAATGAGACCAACGAAAATCTGTCAACGTATCTTTCAATATGCGAACAACTGAACCTAGAAATGAAACATGCATATACAGAATACAACACACATGTAGAAAGTAACATCAAATCAGATCCTAAATCTTTTTTAAGTTTGCTAAAGAGAAACAAAAAGCTAAAAACTTTCCTTCAACCATGCATCTAGATAACAGGACCGGTAGCACGCCAAATGAAAATAGTAATTTATTCGCCGATTTTTTCAAAACGTGTATACATCTCATAACGAATCGGAACGAGATTATCAATATTTTTCATACCTTCCTGATCCAATGAAGGACATATCAGTAAACAATGTATCGCTGCTGGACATATTACGAGGTCTACAAAACTTGGATGCTTCAAAGGGGCTGGGCCTGATGGCTTGCCACCCATATTTCTCAAATCTCTTTCCAACGAGTTAGTTAAACCGTTGTTTTGGCTATTCAACACATCATTAGACTCTTGCTCTCTGCCTTCTATTTGGAAAGAATCCTTTCTCATCCCAATATTCAAAAGCGGTAGAAAATCTGATATAAACAATTATCGTGGTATTGCTATATTGTCTTGTATTCCTAAGCTATTTGAATCCTTAATTAATGACAACATATTCTCACAGGTTAAGACCTTAATAACTACCAAGCAACACGGTTTTGTAAAAGGACGATCAACAACTACTAATTTGATACAATTTGTAACATTTTCATTAAACGTAATGGATAAAGGAAATTTTGTAGAAGCACTTTATACTGATTTTAGTAAAGCATTTGATAGAGTTGATATACCACTGTTGCTTTTTAAATTATCCAGGCTGGGTTTTAATCCTAGGTTATTGGAATGGATCAAGTCATACTTGTCAAAAAGAACACAGAGAGTAAGGTTTGAGGAAGTTTGTCTAAAATAGTTAACGTAACATCTGGGTGCCACAAGGGTCTCATTTGGGTCCACTTCTGTTTATCTTATTTGTCAACGATGTGGAGCTCATTTTGAAACTCCTTCATGTTTCTATATATGCAGACGACATGAAACTTTTCATGGAAATCAGTGACACAACCGATCTCGAAATTTTCCAACTTGAAACTGACAACTTCCACAACTGGTGTAAGAAAAGTTTGCTAGAACTTAATGTTAAAAAATGTAATTCCATATCATTTACAAGAAAGCAAACCACAATTCAAAAAACATTTAGTCTAGGACAGAAAACTATTGAAAGATGCAACCAGGTGAGAGACTTAGGTGTAATACTCGATTCTAAGCTAACTTTTGTTGATCATTATAATAGCATTATCTACAGATCTAGCAACATGCTTGGGTTTATCAAAAGATTCAGTTTCCACTTCAACGATCCTTATACGATAAAAACACTCTATGTAACGTTTGTGAGACCCCTACTTGAATACTGTAGTATTGTTTGGGCACCATATCAAGATACGCATAATAATAGAATTGAATCAGTCCAAAAACAATTTGTCCTATTTGCTCTACGAAAATTAGGTTGGACTACCTTTCCGCTTCCATCCTATGACTCACGATGCATGTTGATTAACCTAGAGAGATTAGAAAAGCGGAGAGAATTTGCGATGGTTGCTTTTATAAATGATGTAATTGCACAAAGAGTTAATGCCCCTGAAATATTGGAAAAAATAAATTTTTATGTCCCTATTCGTCCGCTTAGAATCAGAAACTTGTTTTATATTAGCAATCAACGGACAAACTATGCCAAAAATGCACCTTTGAATAAAATGTTGTCTTGCTACAATGCAAATTGTGAATCAATAGATATAACAATGAACAAAAAAAACTCTCAGGCAAAAATTCTTTTTAAGGTTAGTTAGGTATTGATCATTAAGTTAAGCTAAGTATTTTACGTATATGTAATGGTCTACTACAGATTGACGACAAATAAATAATACCACAAAAAAAAAAAAAAATAAAACGGTTTTTCGGTAATCTGCCTGAGCTCTGGCCACATCAAACGAGCATTCCTAGCAGCAGCGGAGCGCAAAAATGAAAACAATGCAAAACATTCCAGCTCCATTTACACCCTCTAGAGGCCACGCCGGCCATATAAAATAAACCAGAGTCCTCAATCATCGTGAGAGGTACATCCTCTGTCATCTTTCGCCGCTCATTAGCTAATATCCCGCTCAAACGATATCCCACAGTGGGTGGATTAGCTTGTTTACAGCTTTCTGCCATCCGTCAGTTGGCAGAAAAATAATTTCTAATTAGTATCAAAATAGAAATCACACCAGACTCCTTTCGAATCGTACTTTCACAAACAGGCTCGATCAGGATTATTGGTACGGACTCTGGGATTAACTGTCCGCCCGATCCCCAAACCCACCCATTATTGTCAGTCAGCAGATCAAACGCAAATAATTTGCTCATTTCCCTTCCGGAGCAGTCTTTTGATGCTGGGTTTTGTTTTTCATCCTCGAGCATTGTGTAGCATCTTAGCACACCTTAAGCCGGATCAGCTTAATTTGCTTCGCTATATACAACAATCACACCTCTTGCTCTGCTTCCGTTCCTCTTCTCTAGGCGGACGACGCTGACGACGACGACGGCGGCGTTGTCTTTGTCGTGCAATCCAATCCAATTAAAACTAATTGGAAGCGAGAACCCCGGACCCGGACCAGACACTATCGCACTTGCTGCTTCCTTTTGACTATTTTTGTGTCATTTAGCTCCCCTCATTCTCCGGTCCTCCGCTCAGCGAGAGGTGGATGATACCTACTCAATTTGAATATCCTGTAGCATATCGTTTTCCGGAGATTGGTTCGTCTGCCGGTTGTTTCTGGGTTACATCAGAGTGGCGGAGGCGTCGGTTCGCGAAGTTACCGATTTGTTGGCTTTTTGTTATGGAAATTTTAGCCATTCGAAATTGTGGAGAGTTGGTGGCTGAAACGGTAATTGGTTCGGTTGGTTCATTTATGAGCGGTTCTGGATTGTGGTCGGCTAATTTCGAGGCCAGGGGCGTTCGTTCGTTCAAAATCTACTGGAGGAAAGACTGTGTTTGGGTTGAAATAACGATGGTCGATGCTTTGTAGAACTCCTGTTTTGAAGGGACGAGGGTTCACTATAAATTTG